>CAUYSK010077934.1:0-14529 GCA_963575035.1 Avahi laniger | reverse complement strand
TTTTTTTTTTTGAGACAGAGTCTCACTCTGTTGCCCGGGCTAGAGTGCTGTGGCATCAGCCTAGCTCACAGCAACCTCAAACTCCTGGGCTCAAGCGATCCTCCTGCCTCAGCCTCCCGAGTAGCTGGGACTACAGGCATGGGCCACCATACCCGGCTAATTTTTTTTCTATTTATTTTTAGTTGTCCAGCTAATTTCTTTCTATTTTTAGTAGAGATGGGGGTCTCGCTCTTGCTCAGACTGGTCTCGAACTCCTGAGCTCAAACGATCCTCCTGCCTCGGCCTCCCAGAGTGCTAGGATGACAGGCATGAGCCACTGCACCTGGCCCTGTACAATGATATTAAAGCACACAAAGAAATATTGATAACCCCAGAATGAAGTATTCACAGTAAAATAATTAACTGCATCTTACATGGTTTCTTACTGCATGGAGTTTGTCTGGGTCTTGGCTGGGATTGCTTGTGACATGGTCACCTACTTGGGAGTTGAAGATAAAAGTACCTTTTCTGTGCACTTATGGTAGCTGCCATTTATGTGCATCAGGGGATTGTATTTTGAAAAATTTACCTCATTTTGCCCGAATTTCAGTGTCACAGCATCTATATTACCTTTGCTTATGCTCTCATAATACTTTCACTGGTGAAACAGTGTAAATTTTTGTATTGTCCAATTAATTTTACATTTATTTTGGATCTAGAAAAAAATCTCATTGTATTGAGGAAACCTTAATATTAATATAATAACTCAGACTCAACTCTCTTTCCAACTAGTCATTATTTCAAGTCATTAAAGCATCTCTTGGCTTCCTAGGTTGATGTCACTCTGAGGGTACACCAGGCAGTGCATTCCTTTGGTCAAGGATCCATGCATGATAAATGAGCATGTTCCATGAAGAATTTGCCAAAAATAGTCTTTAATACTCACATTTATATTCTGCTTAAAAAGTCTGTAGAACTTTCTCCTTTTCTAGAGAATTTTTTTTGAGGAAAGGACTCCTGGACTTCTACAGATGTGTGGAACTGGATGGACTCCATAGGCTGCAGGTAGCTATTGTTTTGATCACTGAGCCTTACTTTGTTTTTCCTAATCTAAAGCTTCTGTATAATATGGCTGCATGAATGGGTGGCTCGTTTCATCCCAGCTTCAGACAAAGCAACTCAGGCTCCTATGTACTGATGTGAAGGGGTAACCATTACTTTTCCTCTCTCAATTTTATCATAGGTAAATACCATTGCTGTGAAGATTCCCATTCACTTCCATCACCTGTTTTTGGTATAGTAATTGTTCCCTTGCATGATAATACACTTACCCCACTAAACAAAAGCTGATAAAACACAGCTTCCTAGTAGCATGATAATTTAGATACATCTTCTTCATCATGACCAGCATAAGGTCAGACAACTGATAGGAAAATTCCCTGTGTGCGTGCGTGTGAGTGCACGCATGTGTATGTGTTTCAGGCTTGAGAAGAGTAAAAGGCTCTTTACATTCTTAAAATAGATTTGTTACAATAAGAAAATCATAAGCAAATAACAAAATGAACCATGGACTATATTTCTAAACGTATGAAATGAGCCAAAATTGCCACTCTGCCCTGTAGTCTCAACGAACTTTTTCTCTGATGAAATGCCTGCAAAACTGCCCAGGTTTGTTTCTACTATTCCATCAGCTAACTGGTATGTTATTTTAAACTGATGCTCAAACTCTATTCTGTGTGCTGCGTGAACTGAATTGAATCCTGGATCATGTTGAAGCTAAACATGTGAAATACAGTGCACTGCTTTCAACTTTCTACTTGCTGGCTTCCCTCTCCATTCACTGAATTTTCTTCTTTTGTTTTTCGGCTTTCATCTTTTTTTCTTTTATTTTTAGTTGATGCAAAAAAAATTGCATATATTCATGGGGTGCAGAGTGCTATTTTGACATATGTATATAATGTGCAATGATCAAATTAGGGTAATAAGGATATGCATCACCTCAAACATTTATCATTTCTTTGTGTTGGGAATATTCAAAATCCTCTCTTCTAGCATTTCGAACATATAGGATAAATTATTGTTTACTATATCCACCCTAAAGTGCTATAGAACAGTTGTCCACAACCTTTTCGACACCAGGGACTGGTTTCATGGAAGACAATTTTTCCACAGCAGGGGGGGAGGAGGGGGAGCGTGGGTAGGGGACAGGGAGGCAGGGGTGAGGGAGGGCAGGGGGAGTTAGGGGAGAGGAGGAGAGGGGGAGTTGGAGCTCAGGCGGTGATGCATGGCTCTGTTTTCCTAATAGGCCACAGACCAGTACCGAGCCCTGCGGTCTGGGGATTGGGGACCACAGCTACAGAACACTAGAACTTATTTCTCCTGTATAGCTGTAATTTTGTATCCATAAACCAACCTCTCCCTATCCTACCCTCCAGCTGAATTTTCAAAATATTAATAGTAATAAATGGTCATATGAATAAGACATTTTTGAAAAGTGCACTAAACCAATGATCAAGAGACTAACTCTCTGATCCTGGCTTTTCCACTAACTAGTAACAGATGGATGATCTAAGGCAAGTCACTTTCCCTTACTGGGCCCCATATTATCTTCAGAAAATAAGAGATTTGGACTCTTTAAATTCCCCTTTCTTTCTGAATATCTATAATCTATTTTTAAGGATACCTTTACCAGGCAATAACATTTATTGTAAGGTATTGTTTTTCAACCTCTTTAGAAAAAATATTTTCAATTAGTTTACAGAATTATAGCAGCCATTTTGAAGTCCTCTGCTCTTTTTTGTCACCCTGAGAAACAAATCAGCATTGAAATATGATAATATCTATATCTTCCTTTAACTTGCAACTCTTTAGCAGTGCAGTAAAAAATAAGCTAACAGAATATCCTGACAAGAAAGAAGTTCATTGTTTGTATGAGTTCATCTTATTTCCTATGATACATTAATGTCCTTCAATAAAGACCATCCCACTTTGTTCCCACACTTTTGGAGAAAAGTTTAGAATATGTTCCAGACATTAATGCTTGTGTTTAGTGAGTCAGAATCAGAGGAACCACAGAAAAACACAGAAGGGAATTTGTAAGAAAAGAAAATCCCTAATGTAAAGGAAGGGAAATATGGTGGAGATAACTTGTTACTCAACACAAGAAAGGAAAGGATTTATTTTTCTTTCTCACTTTTGTTTCCAGATTCCTTGCATTAAAATTTCTCCTAATGATATTGTTTATTCAACCTGACATTGAGAAGACATAAAGTTTAGGCCTTTGGATGCTAAAGGTAAGATAGGAGGAAGAAGTTCAATTTATATGGCTGTGTTTTATGGATTAGTTAGTTCGTTTCTTCATTCAATCACCAAGTCTATCAAGTACACCAATGTGCCAGGTACTGTGCTTTGATCTGTGTACAGTTCATAGCAATCAATGTGTTTCCTTTTTTTAAAAAAAACATTCTGAGATGTGTCAAGTTGCTAGAGAGGAATATGTAACTAAACAGATGTCTTTTTGCTTACTACTAATCTTTATCATTTTTCAATATTAGATTCAGATATTTTTTAAAAGGAATGAAATATTGGAGATACTATTCCTGTTCCTATTACCTTCACTTATTTCCATGAGGCAATCAGCATCCTTCATTTGATAGATTTTCATATATTTTCTACAGATGCATGTATCTATACCAATTTATACGATTGATGTGCATGTTTTAAAATTCTATATAAATTGCATATAAGTAGTATTATTCTAACTGTATCATTCTGCAACCTGACTTTTTTTCTCAAACTTATATTTTTGAGCTTAAATTCATATTGACACAAGTAGCTCTACTTTTTACATTTTAATTGCTATAAGCTATTCCATTGTTTAAATATTACACAGTTTGCCTGTTCTCTTGTTGATACTCTTTTAGAGTCTTTCTGGTTTTTAGGTACTACTAATAGCTTTATGAGAAAAGGAAAAAAAAATATTGTAGGGATATTCTGATACAAATGTGTGAGAATTTCTTTAGTTTTGTACCTAGGACTGGTATTGTTGGGTCAAAGGGTATGTCCATCTTCAAATTTACTGGAGATTTCCAATTTGCTGTCCAAATAAGGTACATACAGTTACTGGCATTCCTGTAAGTAGAGCATGAATGTTACCACTGATTCACAACATTATCAACAAGTGTGGCTTGGAGTTGTTTGTCTTACTTCTCTGTTTTCTGAACATTTCACATAAAATAGAGATTCTTGTTTCCTTGAATTTTTGATAAAAGTCACCAGTGAAAATCACCAGACTAGTGTCATTTTTTTGAGTAGAGATTTTTTTTTATTACTGATTTAATTTATTTAATGGTTATTGATTTCTTCATGCTTTCTAATTTTTATCAGTCAATTTTGGCAATTTATATTTTCTAGACAATTATTCATTTCATTGAAGGTTTCAAATTTATTGGTATGGCATTGTTCATAATATTTTATTATTGTTTAATTCTCTATTTTGTCTGTAGCTATATTCCCTCTTAGGTTTCTAATATTGTTTATGTATGACTTGTGTCCTTCTTGATTAGTCTTGTTAAATATTCTTATCAGAATCTTTTTTAAAAGAGCCAGACTTTGGTTTTGTTAATTCTTTATATTATTTGTATTCTATTCTATTACATTATTCTGTTACCTTTTTACCTTTCTTCAATTTTCTATACGTTTATTCTCTTACCTTTACAGCTGCTTTTTTTATACCTTTCTTGATTTTAATACATGCATTTACTGCTGTAAATATGCCTCAAATAACATTTTAGCTACATTCCTCAGTTTTGAAAAATAGAAGTACTTCCACTGGTAAGTTCTAAATATTTTATATTTCTCATTTTGCTGTCCTTTATAATGAGTGGAGCAATGTTAGTTTCTTACTCCTCCATGGCCTGACTCCTGGAAACCAATGCTTGCTTTCAGGCTTGGAGCTTTGAAGCCCTGTGCCTTCAGCTTTGCTCACTTCATTGCATTTCAGTTCTGTTTCTGGTCCATGCATATGTTTATCTTCTATTTGATGTTAGTTATGTCTTTCTGATCTTCTTCTATTTTTCTATCAACACTATATTTTCATCAATCTACTGCACCATCATCACTGGAGGATACTTCTTTTCACTTTAGCTTTATAGATTACTTGAATATCTCAGACTTTATTAGGCTGGGTAATTATAAAACAGGAAGTAAGTATCTTTACTTAAGACTGTACAGCATGTTGAATAAAAGGGAGAAGAGTACTGAGTCAATTATATAGATAATCGGTGTAAGCATTGATAAATATGAGAATGGATGTGGAGAATGAAAGAGAAACAATCATTTACTTTGTCAGTATGGTTGGGAGTTCCATGTCCCCAATTTCCAACATAAGTTAATTTAAGTCAATTCAGTCTCAAGTAAAACTTCAGTCTCTGCACAGGAGGTTATTCTGCATAGTCCCGTAGCCAGACATCACAGCAGTTGTTCTAATCGACAGACAAGGACACATCTCTGCAACTGCAATTCAAAAGAAGATATAGCTGAAGTGTGATTGAAACATAGGCTTCCATTTTTCCCTTGGGTTTTGTTTTTTTCCCTTTGAAAAAGTAGGGGATTTATTTATTTCGAAGTGCTTTTCCCTTTAGAATGACCTGCTGGGTATTTGTAAGACAAACTTGGCAAAACATTTTGGAAATACACAGAGTAAATTTTCTGGCAACAAATGGAATCACCAGTAGAAAAGATGAATTCTGTGCTCCCAAATTTGTCCTCTTTATGTTTATGGCCTAATTCCTGTATCTTTCTCCTCCCTCATTTTTCCTTTTCTTCCCCTTTTAATTTGTTGTCCCTGTTGCTTAGTGACTGTGGTTGAGTTAGAGGGGATAGAAACAGACAGAAAATTGTTGGCAAGAGCTTCCCATTTTAAAAAAACACAATTCTTAGTGGAAGAAGATTTAGACTTTTGGCCTGGATGAGAAATTAAATTTCATGCTTCCAAAAACAATAAAAAGACAAAATTTAGAATACTTATCATCATAGAGAGAAAACCCATATTTAACTAGTTTTTTAAAAAATTATTTCATAAAGATTAAATCTTTTTCTTTATTCTATACTTATTTTTCCTTCCAAAAATGATGATCTGTGATTGTGATGATTGATTTTATGTCTCAATTGGATGGGCCACAGAGTACCTAGATATATGGTCAAACATTATTTTGGGTATCTGTGAAGGTGTTTTGGGATCACATTAACATTTGGATTGGTAGACTGAATAAAACAGACTGCTTTTCATAGTATGAGTGGGCTTCATCCAATAAGTTGAAGGCCCAGATAGAAAATAAAAGGCTGACTTAGAGAGAGAGAGAGAGAGAGAGAGATAGAGAGAGAGAGAGAGAAAAGAAGAGAGGAGAGGAGAGGAGAAGAGAGGGGAGGGGAGGGGAGGATTCCTGTTGGTTCTGTTTCTCTGGAGAACCCTAATAGAGCGGCTTATTGAAAGCGTAATTTAACAGTAAAAACCTTGAAACAAAGCCTTTAAAGTCTGTTGTAAAATAAATGAAAAATCGAGGAACAAGAGTACTCAAAAAGTTTTATTGTAGGACATAGCCAAGAAAAAATCCTCAAAGATCAAAATAAAGTACATATTCTAGAAAGGAACAATTGCTCTGCCTAATTTTTGAGAAGTGTCTTTCTGTCATTATTCCAAGCAATTTAGGGAATCAACTATCTCTAAGTCATATAAATATCAAGAATTCTTACTCTTATTTCCTCCAAAATGCGAAGTCATTATATGAACAACACCTGTAACTTGGATACTTAATCAAATATCTTCATTTCCCCTCAGGATAATACTTTTCTAATTGTAAAAGTAGTACAAGCTTATGAGAACAAATACAGAGCACATTCAAAAGAATAGGGAATACAACTAATGATAGTTGATAATCACACTATCCAGAGATTATGACTCTTGACAGTTTAGAGTATTAGGGTATTTGCCTTTCTTATGCATTTATCTTACAAAGTTGGGATCATACTCTATACAAAGTTTCACATCTGACATATTTACTTAATATTCTACTTTAAGTATTTTCTTATGCCGTTAAGTATTATTTTCCAAAATTTAGCATGATAATGATATTTTTCAAATGGTTGCATGTTAGGCCTTTTAAAGGAGGCAACATGATTTATTTAATGATTCCCTTGTAGGACATATAAGTTGTTTCCAGTGGTTTTGCTATTATAAATAATGTTGTGGTGTGATTGGTACATAAACTTTTTGTATGCTTTTGCATATTGAGATAATATGCTAAAGTAGATGTTATCAGATTAAATGGTATAAACATTTTAAGGTCCTTTGTACCTTTGTACTTACTTTACAGACCATTGCACTAAATTATACACCTTGTAGCAATTCATGAAAGCACTCATTTTATGCAACCCTTGTCAATATTGAGTGCTATAAATTTTTAAATTCTTGACCAGTTTGTTTAAAATAAAATGACTTCTTGTTTTAATTTGCCTGTCATTGGTTTCTAGAAAGTATGAATATTTTATTCTATGTTATTTGTCTTTACATATCTTATGTAAATTGTTATTATTTTCTAAATAGCTTTACTGATATGTAATTCACATACCATATGATTTCCACATTTAAAGAGTACAATTCAGTAGCTTGTTGATATATCTATCACATTATTTTTTAATTGAGTTAAAGTATATATAATATAACATTCGACATTTTAACATTTTAAAGTGCCCAATTCAATGACATTAATTATGTGTTGTGCCACCATCACCACTATAACATCAACCATCCATTCACAAATTTTTTTCATCACTCAAACGGAAACTCTGTAAACATTAAGCAATAATTTCCCATTGCCCCTCCTGCTACCCAGTGGGAACCTCTAATCTATGTTCTGTCTCTGTGAATTCTCCCACTAGGTACCTCATGTAATTGGAATCATACAATATTTATCCCTGTTTTATATAGCTTATTTCACTTAGCATAATGTTTTCAAGTTTCATCCCTACTGTAGCATGTATCAGAATTTTATTCCTTTTTAAGATTGAATAATATTCCATTGTATATATATACCACATTTTGCTTATCCATTCGACTATTGATATAGATCCTTTGGGTTGTTTCCACCTTTTGGGTATTGTGAGTAATCCTGCAATGAACATTGGCATACAAATACCTCTTTGAGCTCCTGCTTTCAGATCCTTTGAGTATATACCTAGTAGGGGAATTGTGGGATTACATGGTAATTCTATGCTTTGCTTTTTGAGGAGCCAAAAATCTTTTCTACAGTGGCTGCATCATTTTAAATTCCCATCAGCAATATACAAGTATTCATATTTCTCCACATACTCACCAACACTTAGTTTCTGTTTATTGATGATACCCATCCTAGTGGGTATGAAGCAGTATCTCATTGTGGTTTTGATTTTTATTTCTCTAATAACTAATGATGTTCAGTATAGTTTTATGTGCTTACTGGCCATTTGTATATCTTCTTTGGAGAAATATCTATTCAAATGCTCTGCCCATGTTTGAATTGGGTTGTTTAATTTTTTGTTGTTGAGCTGTAGGAATTTTTTTAAAAAATATATTCTGGATATTAATGTTTTTTAGGATGTATGATTTTTGAGTGTTTTCTCCCATTCTGTTAGTTTCCTTTTCACTTTCTTGACAGTGTCCTTTGATATATAAAATGTTTTAATTTTGATGAAGTCCAATTTATCTAGTTTTTTATTTTACTGACTAAGTTTTTGATGTCATGTCCAAGAAATCATTTCCAGATCCAATTTCATGAAATATTCCCTAAGTTTTCTCCTAAGGGCTTTATACTTTTAGCTCTTAAAATTGAGTCTTTGGTTCACTTTGAGTTAATATTTGTAAATGGTATAAGATAAAGATTTAGCTTCATTCTTTTGCATGTGAACATCTAATTTTCTCAGTACTATTTTTTGAAAAGACTGTCTTTTCTCTGTAGAATGATCGTAGGACCGTTGTTGAAAATCAATTGACCATACATTTGATGATCTGTTTCTGGGTTCTCTATTCTATTCCATTGGTCTATATGTCTGTCCTATAAAAGTACAACACTGTTTTGATTACTATAGCTTTGTAGTAAGTTTTGAAATCTGGAAGTGTGAGTCTTTTACCTTTGTTCTTTTTTTCAAGATAGTTTTGTCTATTTGGGGTCCCTTGAGATTCCACATGAATTTTAGGATAGATTTTCTATTTCTGTGAAAAAAAATGGTGCTGAGATTTTAATAGGAATTGCATTGACTCTGTGGGTCATTTTGGGTAGTATTGTCATCTTAATATTAAGTCTTCTTATACATGAATTTGAGTTGTCTTTCCATTTATTTAGGTCTTGTTAAATTACTTTCAGCAATATTTTATAGTTTTCAGTGTAGAACACTTTTGGCTCCTTGGTTCAATTTATTTCTAAATATTTTATTCCATTATATTATAATTTACAATTGATTCTATTATAAATTATTTTTAAAAATTTTCTTCTCAGATTATTCATTGTAGTGTAAGAAATGCAACTGATATTTGCCTTTGGATTTTGTATCTTGTAATTTTCCTCAATTTGTTTATTCTAACAGATTTTTTGTGTGGAATCTTTACAGTTTTCTACTTATATGAAATCATGTCATCTGCAAACAGAGATAATTTTACTTTTTTTGTTTTCAATTTGGATGTCTTTTTAATTCCTTTATTTCTTTCTTCCTTTTTTGTTTGTTTGTTTCTTTTTTGCCTAAATTCTAGCTAGAAGTTCTAGTACTATGTTGGATAGAAGTGGCAAATTGCGCATCTTTTTCTTATTTCTGATCTGAGAGGAAAAATTTTCAATCTTTCCCCATTGAGCATGATGATAACTGTGGGTTTTTCATATATGGCTTTTATCATATTGAGAAAGTTTCCTTTTATTTCTAGTTTATTGATTATTTTTATCATGAATAGGTGTTGAATTTTGTCAAATGGTTTTTCTGCATCAATTGAAATAATCATAGTTCTTTTCCTTCATTCTCTTAATGTGGCATTAGAAAATATTTTCCTACTTTCTATTTGCCCATTAATTTTGCTATTAATGTGTATTTTATTTATGTCATGAAATCTGTTGCTTTTTTTCTTTGAAAATTAGAACTTCCTTCTCCTTTTCAAGATTAATTATATATATTTACCTACATTTTCTTCTAGATATTATGGTTTCATTTTTCGTATTTCATTTTTTAAACCATGTGGGATTTATTCTGATGTATGGTATGTGGTAAGGATCCAACTTGTTATCGTTATAAATTGTGAGTAAAAGTTCCCAGCACCTTTTGTTTAGTAACTCTCACTTACCCATTGATTTTGAATAATGTCCTTTATCATAAATTTAAATTATTAATCCAGTATCTTATTCTGGCCTATCAATTCTGTTGCAATGATATGCCTATCAATTTCTTTACCTATCCAACTAGGTTTTAAAATTATATATGTGATAAACTGGATTATTCTAAATCTTTATTCTCTCCCCAGTGGTAAGGTTGTTTATTCACATCTTTTGCCATGAACCTTACAGTGGGCTTGGCCATGTAACCTGCTTTGGCCAATGTCATTTTAGGAAATTTGATGCAAACAGAGACTTGAAAAGTACTTCTAGAGTTGGGCCTACCAACTTGAAGTTCCTTAATTGCCATGAGAAAAGCATGCCTGGGCTACCTTGCTAGACTCTGGAGGAGTATGAAAGACATTTAGAAGAGAGTTATTTCAGCCAAGCCACCCTAGATGACTCTTAGTCAACCTAAAGTTGTTTAAGAACTCCCAGTCAAGATCCATAAAGTGGAATAACCTGGACTATCCTAGGTTAGCTGAGCCCTAACTGATTCACACACCTGTGAGCTAAGTAAATGCCACAAAGATTTTTGTGATTGCTTATTATGCAGCAATAACTAACCAATACAATAATATGTTTTAATATATGGTAGGATGTCAACCCATTTTGTATACTTACAAAATATACAAAAGTATATTGTAAAAATATTTTGTAGCTATTTTCAGCTATTTATCCTGGTTTGCTTAATAATGTAATTATTTTTGCATGTGTCTTATCTTTCAACTTAACTCACTCTAACTATAAGAGATCTTTGAAAGCAGATACTAAGTTTTTCATCTTTAGTGATATCCATCACAATGTGTAGCTCAGAGCTTTTTTGCTTATAGTGATCTTCAATAGCTAGTCACTATTGTAGTAGATTGAGTAACTTCAAAACAAGTTCTGGTAGCACATATGAATCCCTACATTCCCATTTATTTCATTACCTATAATGAAATTTAGAATGTTTGGTATCGTATAGATGCAGTCTTTTTTTAGATGGATTTGATTTTATTCTGTAGCAATGGTTATTACAATTTATATCAAATGGCATATGCTACCTTGGGTTGTAATAGTATTCATAATATAGGAGACACATAGACAGTTTTCATATGTCTTTGTTTTTCAATTTTGCTTTAGTTTGCTCTCCTTCCAGCTTACTCTGGAATCTCCATTACTTTCCTTATTCTTATGACAAGAAACGAAGTAATATTTAAATATATATGAAAGTGTTCGAAGCAGGCAGACAACACTGATTCACCCAAGAAAGTAACATTTGCAGATTTTCCATGGAGTTTTTGTGACCTTTATAGGTAATGCTTTTGAATAATTGCAAAGTAGATTCATTATACATAACTTATGAATTGGAAGTCCAAATTGCCTGGCTTTTGATTTTGCTTGAAAAAAAAATGTGGGGGGAAGAATCTCAGGGCCTAGTGAATATATCACCAATGTAATACTGATTAATTTCCTTGAGTGGAAAAGTATTTTTTACTTTATTATCAGGATTTTCTGGAACCATCTTCCCCTCAATATTTATCCCACTAGAGATCTTATTAATGGTACTTTATCTTTTGGCTGCACCTTTTCCTCTTTCCATCTGTTTGTGGGGCATTTTAAGAGCCTCTACAGATCTCTACTATAACTAAATGCTTTCTGAGGCAGCCTATGATAGATGATTCTGCTATTGTGTTTAATCATTTCCATTAAATATTATACTAAAACTGAATTATGATGAAATTAAATAAAAGAATAATATATTATGTTGGTTTTCATTTAGAAAACCTCATTAATTTATGTTTGCATTTAATAAAACTAACCTCTTAAATCATTTGTCCAAAGTTTAAAGAACATATGTTTCCCAGAAGGCAAAGGAGTTAGAAAAGGGTAACTAAATTGCTAGTGTGATGACAGTGCTTTTGAGACATTCTAGTCTTGTGTCTTAGGATGTATGAAAAGCATATAACTTCCCTAATTTTCATTCAGTCAAGTTATTCTCAGGACCTTGTGCAGGTCATATGGCCTTGTCCAAGTCATATAATATCTATGAGCATCTGCTTTTGAAAGTTTTTATTTTCCCAACTAATTATCTTACTCTGTACATGGTAAAAAGAGATAACTATACTAATTTAATAATGATTCTCTTGAGATATTTATAGTACGATTGTTATAAAACTATATATTAAAATAGAGTCAATATGCCACTCTCCTTCTGTCTTCTGAGGCTTACAAATATACCTGTCTTTGTGTAATGGATATAAATAGTCTCTTCTTGTTACCTACATCTGACTAGTGAGTGCAGTGAAGTAATAGTGCCTGTAGTGCAGTGTCTATCATATAAATAAAAAATAAATATTTATTATATTGAATTTTTACGTCCAGAAAAATAATTATCTGACCAGATGATTAGGTCCCTGGTTACATATAGGAGTACTAGCAATAATATTTGCATAAATTGATACTAAAATTATCACAAATAAAAGAGCATATATTTATTACTTGTTATTCACATAAAGTGGTCTACTGAGGAATAAACATCTTTATGTAGAAAAGATCTTATAATGTTACCACCTTGAGATGAAAAGGTAGTTTCTGAAGACAATTGTGAAAGTTGTGAACAGGCAAATCCAGTGATGAAGCAATTATTGGAATAGTTGAAGGAAAATCCTGTTGAGGCACTTAGAAATTTTGACCATGGCATTGATTTATAAAACAAACAACATGGCTCTCATTTTTATTTCTCCAAAATGGTTGCCACGTTGAGAGCACAAGCAATTGCAATTTTCCTTGGTTCTTCTAATCTGCCTATACACCTACCCCCATACACCCATATATTAACATTTTTTCTTTTCATTCCTTTTTTTATTTTTTTTTGGAGACAAGGTCTTGCTCTGTCTCCCTCTCTCACTAGAGTGCAGTGATATCAGCCTAGCTCACAGCAACCTCAAACTTCCCAGCCCAAGTGATCCTCCTGCCTCAGCCTCTTGAGTAGCTGGGACTATAGGCGTGTACCACCACACCTGGATACTTTTTCTATTTTTTGTAGAGACGAAGTTTCACTCTTGCTCAGTCTGGTCTCAAACTTCTGATCTCAAGCGATCCTCCTGCCTTGGCCTCCCAAAGTGGTAGGATTCCAGGCATTAGCCACCATGCCTGGCCTGTTTCTGTTATTAATTCAGAATAATATACTCTACCTCCTTTTAAAATTTACTATGAAAGGAGAAAGATTCTGACATGCAGGCCAGGTTCTGATATTCTGATGGAAAAGATTGGGTCAGGGTCAAGAGCATGCCTATGAGAGGCATTATCCAAAATTCCAGAACCAGAGAATGAGTAAGTAGAGTTCTGTACCTCTCATCTCTCACAAAAATCAACTTGCAGTGGATAAAAGACTTAAAACTAAGGCATGAAACTATAAGAATTCTAGAAGAAAATGTTGGAAAAACTCTTATAGACATCAGCTTAGGCAAAGAATTTATGAAGAAGACTCCAAAGGCAATCACAGCAACAACAAAAATAAATAAATGGGACCCAATCAAATTAAAAAGCTTCTGCATAGCTATGGAAACTATCATGAGAGCAAGCAGACAACCCACAGAATGGGAGACAATAGTCACATGCTACACATCTAATAAGGGCTGATAACTAGAATCTATATAGAACTCAGAAAAATCTACAAGAAAAAAATCAAACAACTCCATTAAAAAGTGGGCAAAGGACATGAACAGAAACTTTGCAAAAGAAGATAGACTAATGGCCAAGAAACATATGAAAAAATGCTCAACATCTCTAATCATCAGGGAAATGCAAATCGAAACCACAATGAGATATCACTTATCTCTAGTGAGAATGGCCTTTGTCAAAAAGTCCCAAAACAATAAATGTTGGTGTGGATGCGGAGAGATAGGAACACTCATTCACTGCTGGTGGGACTGCAAACTAGTGCAACCTCTGTGGAAAGCAATATGGAGATACCTTAAGGAGATATCTTAAAGTGATACAAGTAGAAGTACCATTTGATCCAACAATCCCATTACTGGGCATCTACCCAAAAGAGCAAATGATACTGTATAAGAAAGACACCTGCACCCGAATGTTTATAGCAGCACAATTCACAATTGCAAAGATGTGGAAACATCCAAGTGTCCATCAATACATGAGTGGATTAATAAAATAT
>CAUYSK010077933.1:0-32161 GCA_963575035.1 Avahi laniger | reverse complement strand
TCTTGTATTCTCCTGGAAAGAGCTGGAACACATTGTACTAAGTGAAGTATCCCAAGAATGGAAAAACAAGCACCACACATACTCACCATCAAATTGGTATTAACTGATCAACACATAAGTGCACATATAAGAATAACATTTATTGGATGTTGGGCAAGGGGGAAGGCAGAGGGGGAAGGAGGCAACAGGTATATGCATACACAAAGAGTGCGATGCACACCATCCGGGAGATGGACACGCTTGAAACTCGGACTTGGGTGTGGTGCAAGGGCAACATATGTAACCTAAACATCTGTACCCCCATAATATGCTGAAATAAAAAAAAATCTATGTGAGGCAGAAATTATTAAAACTGTAAGAAGAATTAGATGAATCTACTATTATTGTTGGCAGCTTCAACACTCCTCTAACAGAAATAGATCCAGAAGGCAGAAAATCAGAAAGGGTCCAGTTGAATTCAGCAGCACCATCAATGAACTGAACATATGGACATAAACAGACTGCTTCATATAACAATGGGTAGAATATGCATATAGACAACTCAGCATGATAGACCACAGACATGAAAGAAGAAATAACCCTACAATGTAGAATTAAACTAGAGATTAATAGAAGAAGGATAACTGGTAAATTGAAAAATACATGGAGATTAAATAACATACTTCCAAATAATACATGGGTAAAAGAAGAAATCTCAAGAGAGATTTACTTATTTTGAAGTAAATTTAATGGAAAAACAAATTAACAAAATTTGAGAATGCAATATGGGAGTTTAGAGGGAAATTTATAGCATTGAATGTATTTATTAGAAAAGAAGAAATCTAAAAATAAATCCTCTAAATATCCACCTTTGAAAACTGAAAAGTAGAGCAAATTAAATCCAAAGTAAGCAGAAGAAAAGATATAATATTGCAAAGAGAGTAAAACAAAGTAAAAGATTTAGCAACTTGAATTTTAAGCTTTCTATGATAGCTTAATAGTTTCCATAACATAGAAGTATCCAAAATTAATTAGGAAAACACAACACCCTAAACTGAATCCTTGCTCATGGTCATGTGGAGATTAGGAAATTAGAAGACACTAATATTCAGGAATGTTCAATCAAATGAAATTTGTGTGCATTTCATTTCATTACTAAGTTGACAAGTAGTTCAGCTATGAATAATCCACCAATAAATAACTTAGGTAAGTATTGCTAGGTAGACAAGGAAAGGGTACATGGAAATAAGGAAAGAATAGAGTCAAAGACATGTTATGC
Organism: Avahi laniger; assembly: GCA_963575035.1. Classification (NCBI taxonomy): domain Eukaryota; kingdom Metazoa; phylum Chordata; class Mammalia; order Primates; family Indriidae; genus Avahi; species Avahi laniger. Next base: position 30,903 of record CAUYSK010077933.1, on the reverse strand, counting down.
TGTGAGAAACATAAGAAAACCATGAGGTTTGTATGAGAATAACAAAGACCTTGAAAGAGGACATGCAGACCCAGATGGGTGAACATGTGTATGTCCGTGGTGAAAAGTTCCCTCAAGGCTGTGCAGTGCTCACTGCCACCCATCAGTACCTCCTCTGCAGCTCCCTTCCACACTTGCCATTTTAGCTCACCTGGAGTCCCTTTTTTATGTAGTGGGAGGACCCCCGTCACCTGCAGCTTCCTGTTAGGCAGCTCTCACACTCTGATGTTTTGATGCCAGGTGGCTGTGAGCCGGCCAGTGTGAATTTTCTGATTTACGGATGCCACCTACACCTGCAAAATGACTGAGGGGACAGTAACTTTTCATCCCTTCTCCACCTTCACTCCCCCCCAGTACCAGCTTCACCTGATAATGATAATAATTTTCCACAGTGTACAGGGACCATCTTTACTTGTTCTGACTGCCTTCCTGACCAGGAGTCCTCGTGGAATGGGGGACATATTTCAAAGAAGAAAAGTGAGACATTTCAAATCCCTCCACACCATGCGCATTCCCCTGTGAGCTGCTCCTGCATCCCTCCTTATCACCCTTTTCTGATCTGCCCTATCACAGCATGCTCTGCCCTTCCTGCTCCCGTGTGCTCATGCATTACTGATCCCAGGGTCCTTTCAAATCCGCTACTCTCTTCTCATGCCTTGGCCTGTGCCACAGACACACTTTTCCCTTCTCTTTCCCTCCCGTTTCTTTGACTCACTGATCCTCTTAAGAATGTCTTCAGAGTTTCTCCTCCTAGAGGCCTTCCTTGCCCATCCCATTCCAGGTCTGATGCCTGTCCTCTCAGTTCCCAAGGGCAGCTCTCCCATCTGCAGTTTGGATTTCTGTCACAATTTCTGAACCCTGACTAGATGGAAATATCAGAGAAAATGAAAACTTTATCTTTGTTGTTCCCCTGTGAGCTCCACACATGCAGTGGACAAAGACCAACACAGAAGATTCTGCTTTATATTGACTTTCACTAATAAATTAAGAAATCTCTCAAACTCATTACCTGTATACTTGCCTACTTTCATATAAAATCCACCTTTATTACAATCTGAAGAGGTATTGAATGTGAAGATGAGCGTGTCTCTTTTGCCTCATTTTGTCCTCAGGACAGGATGTGAGCCCTGACTCCTCTCAACCTCTTCTCCAGCCTCCAATTTTCAACCCACTGTACAGACTCTTGAATGGACCATGCTGCTCCTGCCTCATCTGCACCTCTTCTGTCCTTCTGGACAGTGCTGTCTTCTTAGACCAAAATAATTTTGTCTGTTCTCTGGCATTCAGCTACGTTCATATGGCTGCCCTGATAAATATTTCCAAATGCTTAATTACCATATTTCACCATTTTTTTTTTCAAATTTTGTCACAATAGCTGTTAGCCAGGTGGCAGCCATGACTTAGTGTTCATTGTCTGCAAATGCATTAGCATGTCCTGAGCATATTCTGCGGTAGCATTCTGTTTAGATCACCTGTATCAACACTTGAAGAATAGGTGTCAACAGGAAATATGTGGATCTCACAGACAATGGTGCAGCCTCCTTCATTAAAAAAATGTTTCATTGCCATCAGGCTTCATGCAACACAGAGTGGTATTAAGACCTGTCATATTCATGACTGTAGATTAAAATCTGGTTTAGAACTATTATAATCAATTCAATATGTTTGTGAATTCAGTTAATTTTAATGTTGTTTTTATTTTTATATGAAAAATGTTATGCATTTATAATTTTGAAAGGGATTTTTTCAGGAAGTATAAAATAGGCTGTTATGTTTACAATACTGTCATACACCTCAGAATGATGTTTCCATCAAGGAAGGACCACATATAAGAAGGTGTTCTTGTACAATTATAACAGAGCTGAAAAATTCCTATATCCCAGCAATATCATAGCTGTTGTAATGTTGTAGTACAATTCCTTTATGTTTTCATAATTTAGTGTGGCCTAAGTGTAGTGTCCATAAAGTCCACAGTAGTATACAGACTCAGGCTTTCATATTCACTCACCACTCACTCACTGACTCACCCAGAGCAACTTCCAGTCCTGCAAACTCCATTCCTGGTAAATGCCCTATGCAGGTGTACCATTTTATTTTTACTTTATACCATGTTTTAATTGTATCTTTTCTATATACAGATGTGTTGAGATACACAAATACTTAACCAGTGTGTTACAATTCCTCAAAATATTCATTACAGTAACATTCTGTACAGGTTTGTAACCTAGATGAAATAGGCTACACTATCTAGCCTGGATATATAGTAGCTTATAGCATCTAGCTTTGTGTAAAATTAACTCTATGATGTTTGCACCTAACAATGCATTTCTCAGAACATATCCCAATCATTAAGCAATGTACACATATATTTTAATTGACAGATATATTATTTTTTCTTTTGATACATCCCTAATAATAATTCATTGACATGCAATGGCTGACATTCACTGAGATTTCTATAGATACTGCGTATGCCACAGACCAGTTCTGAACTTCCCTTTGGTCCCTTTAGTTACAAATGCCAGTTTACTTGTTCATAATTTTCTGTGAGTTTTACTCACACAATTTCTTTATTTTGCCAACTAGAAGCAAACAGCCAGAAGTACAGTAGTTATTGAGTAATTTTAGAAGGTATGAATCAGAATATTGTGAAAAAATAACAGGGTTTGGATATGCTTTAATAAATGAAAAATTAAAAAATGACAAATCATATGAACGATGGTTTACAAGACACTGTACTTCAAACAATGAACATCAGAGATACCTGAGAGATGTGAAACAATGACTTCAACTCTGGTATTACCTGAGGTTATTGTTTCAAGAGAGTTTCCCACTGCAGTATGGCAAGGATTTTTGGAGATGTTTTGTGTTGATAATATGAGAAGATGAAATTGTGAGTCTGGAAGTACAATTTGGCCCAATTTCATGAAGCCTTTCTTCAAATTCAGTGTTAAGAATGAGAGAAGGTAATCATGCATCATCCCAGGCACACAGGGTTGATTTGTGTCAGCATTTTCTGCAGACACAGGTCACAGAATTATGGTAGCAGTGAAGGAGAAAAAGTCCAAGACACATGGATAAGCCATTTGAATAAATTTGGCATTCAACCCTTTTATCTTATTCATGGCTGAATAAAGACAGAGGACTTTGTATGACACAGCTATATCACAACCAGTCCAAGGATGAATGGTGACCCATTAGAGATAAAAGAAATGTGTATAAGTCAGTTGGCCTACCCCACCTGGACCTAAACCTGCATTTCCTATGATTCGTTGTTTTGTGTGGCTGATAAACTTATTACATTCTGTAATACATTGGCTATGTGAATTTTAGTGCCTAAACTTAAGATTTTCCAACTTTAGGATTGTGTGAAAGCAATACACATTCAGTATAAAATATATTTCAAGTACCCATACAAACATTCTGTTTTTCACTTTCAATACAGCATTCAATAAATTGTATGATGAGGTATTCAACATTTTATAATAAAATAGGCTTTGTGTTGGATGATTTTGTCCAACTGTATGCTAATGTAAGTGTTCTGAACTAGGTCAAGCTATGATTTTCGGTAAGTTAGGTATATTCAATGCATTTTAAACTTATGGTATTTCCAATTTACCATGTCTAATGATAATGGGATTCTTGTCTAGTGAAGATGGGATTCTTCAACCTGGGTTTAACAGAGATTTTATCCTGACAAAACAATGGGAAGTAATCCATTATAAATCAAGGAGCATCTATTACTATTGCAGGGACCAAGGTCCTTGGCTTCCTAAAGGTTCACTGAAAATCACTAACACGAGGCAGATTGATTAGTAGGAGAAAATACATACAAATTCAATGAACATGTATACACAGGAGCCTTCAGAATGAAGACCCAAAAGATAGAGGGGAAATTGTCTACTTTTATGTTTAGGTTCAACAAAGTATAGACAGTCATGTGGAAATATGATTGGATAAAAAGTGTATGATTTAATGTTAATAGGCGGAGTGGGAAAACCCAGCAAGAGCTGTCTGTCTAGATTCTTCATGGCCTCTCTGAGCACGCATTCCTAACTTCTGGGTGTGGGGCAGGACCTTCTCTGGAATGAGGGTCATATGACTGACAGTCAAGCAAGGTAGGTTCAATAATATCTTTACCACAATTTGTTACAAAGAATAATTTTTGCTTTTATGGCTGGCTTTCAGCAAAAGGGTTTCTGGCTTTTATGATCCACCTTGGCGAAGAGGGATTCTAGTTTCTATGGCTAGCTTCAGGGAGGAATGAAACTGAGAGAAAGGAGAAGAGAAGGTCAGAGAAAAATTTTTGCTCTGAGTCTTCCATTTTGGGGTATTGTTGTCTAGGGCCCAACACTATTTATAAGAACTAACTGCACTATTTATAATAACTATGGGATAAAATCAACCTATGTGTCCATCAACATATGAATGGATAAAGAAAATGTGGTAAATATATACAATAAAATATTATTCAGCCATAAAAAAGAATGAAATCCTATCATATGACATTTGTTAAGTGAAATAAACCATAAAGACGAATTTCATATGTACTCATTCATATGTTGTAGCTGGAAAAAACAAAACAAAACAAAAAAATTCATGGAGATAGAGAGTAGCATGATGGTTATCAGAGGGTGGGGAAGGTAGTGGGTAGTGAAGATAAAGTGAGTATGGTATATGGGTATAAAAATACAGTTCAAATGAATAAGGTCTAGTGTTTGGAAACACAACAGGATGACTATACTTAACTGTGATTTATTGAATATTTTAAAATAGTTAAAAGTGGAATTTGAGTACTCCTAACACAAAGAAATGATAAATGCTTGAGGTGATGGATACCTGAATTACTGATTTGATCATTACACATTGCATGCTTTTATCAAAATATCGCATGACTCTTATAAATATGTATAACTATTATCTACCCCTAATGATTTTTAAAAGTAAAAAAAAATAACAGGACACAATTTTCATTAAAAGGAGAAACTATTAAGCCTTATCTCTTCTAATTGTTTTCCAAAAAACATACAGTTTCCTTCAAATTTGGGAATAATCTTGCCCTTGACTTTCACTATGTATTAATAAATACCATAGTCTATATAGTTGGCATAGAGTATTGAGTTGCTCTCAATATGCATGGAAATTAAAGTTAATGGTGTCAGGTTATAATGAAATCAAACAATGAAAACGAAGAATGAAGGGTGCTTCTTTTTTTTTTTTTTTTAACCAGGAGCTAGCTTGAAATTCTCTATACACAGTATTAAATCCCAGAGCTCCTGAACATAGCGTTACCTACCAAATGAATGCCGATCTACTACTAGCTTGGAATAAAAATATCCACAAATTATCAGTGCTCTTGGTCTATTAGTTTCCCCCATCTTATAAATCTTGCACAAAACCTCCTCCGAACCATTTTTTGACCATTAGATTGAGTATTTCATTACCTGTATAGCAGAAATTTTCTACTGAGTGTCAGAGTCTTATCCTGTAAAAATGCTTCCTTTACTAGACAATGTGTTCCTCTTCAATCATGTTGGCATTTGCACAATCCACATTTCAGGCCCTAAGTAAATCATAGTCTACATTTTGGAGTCCTGAATTGGAAGGAAATCCCTTTTCAATTTAGGTTTAGAAATTCCATCTTCACTAGACAGCACACACAGCCTATTCACATGCAAAACATCTCAGAGGAATGTCAAAGGTTCAGCCTGAAACAATGGACATCAACACAAGAGCTAAGTAACAAAGGTGAGTACATTATTGACTGCGTCAACGAATGTTAGAATCTGAATAACTCATAAGCATGAAATAGAAAAAATATTTTGTTAGGTAATAATAGAAAATAAATAAATATTTGAATTCCCTTTCTACAAGGTGATATCATAAAATATATATGCTGCATGGAAATGGATGACATCACTTTCTGAACATATTTTTATTTAAATGAAAACTAAGAACATTTTTAGTAATCACTCATCAAGGAATAAGAAAAGAATATATGTCTATATTATGGGTTATCTGTACAAAAACATGTCATTCACACCTTTACAAAAACAAGATAGAAAAAATCAAATACTCCAGTCAATGTCTATAACTTTTGGACCAGAAGAAAAGCAAACAATGTGAGGATGTTTATACTTTTATGGTAGTGAAGTGGCTATGTCTGTATTCAAAATGAAAGTGTCAGTGTTCCATTTACAAAATTAAAACCTTGGGTACTTTTCACAATTAGAATAAACTGAGTCATATAATTTAAACAATCCTCACTATTACTATTTTTAAGCATGCCGCTCAGAGAAAATTTTGTCTTGTGTCTGTCAAAAAAGTTTCTGTCTCCTTTTCAACTGGAGGTATTTCACTGGAAATTTCTGGAAAACATTAACACAGAGAATGTGTAATATCTGTTTTTCCTAGTAAAGTGATTTTCCATTAGTAAAGAATGGTGCTTGAAAATATGAAAATAATTGAAAATATTTTGAAAAGCAATTATAAATGCACTGTTAAATACAGGAATGAAAGGCATTAATACATAGTACAAAAATATACATTTGGTTTCAGATGATGGTTAAGTGAGATAAAAAGAATACTGCATGCAGGTGTTAGTAAATATTTGCATGTCAAGAAAACAAGAAGAAATATTACCAGGAAAGCCTGAAGGTGTAAAGTGTCCTTGATCAGCAAGCAGAATGGCTGTGGAGAAAAAAGTCTTTCTCATACAAAACAGCTGCATTCCTCAAACAACCCCTGAGGGGCCTTAGAGAACAGCTGTCCCTATCAATGAAGACCCCACAGAGGTGGTCAGAGCTCAGATGCATTGGCCTCAGCCTCGCCCTTGGTGGGCGTGATCTGCAGGACTGCATTCACGGGACATCTGCGCTTGCGCAGAAGCCACCCAGGGATGTCTGTAAAAGTTCCTGCATCCACTTACTATTTCTGGGGGAGTAGAAAATCCTCCAGGCTTCAAAAATGATGAAATGATTATGAGTAGTCTTGACACATAATAAAATTCACCGAGAATGTACTAAACAAATAAAGTGGGGAGTAATGTTGGAGGGATTGCTTGAGCTTCAAGAGGACCTTACAGACGTATGTGTCAATAGTAATACTCTAAAGTTCTAAACTCTTCTCTTCATTCAAGGCAGTGTTGGAAATACTGGTGTAGGTGCAAGGAATGCAGGTTTACACTCCTCACGTTCTTCAATACGGAATATTGCAGTGGAAAGATAAAGGGTTATGGATGTAAAATTTTTGTGTTAAATGAAGACTCTTAGTTATTAGACAATGTGATATTTGCAAAAAGATAGAGAAAGATACCAGTGGAATTAATAAAGGAGAACTGGGTGTTGTGGTTTGTTCCTGTATTCCCACCTACTGGGGAAACTGAGGAAGGAATATTGCTTGAGCCCAGGAGTTCAAGGCAGTAGGGGGCAATGACCTTGCCTATAAATAGCCACTGCTCAACAACTTGTGCTACATAGGGAATTCATGTCTCTAAAACAAACAAACAAAAAAACCCCAAAAACCATAGAGGGGAGCTCCAAAACAGGCCTATGCATATAAAAGTAAATAATTTGTAAGTGGAATTAATGGGGAGAATGGCTTTTTCAATCAATGTAACAAGAAATTGAATATCCATGTAGGGAAATGAAATCTGCCTTTAACTTCACATTACACATAAAATCAATTGTAGGTGGATCATAGACCCATATAAAAATAATTTAATGTAGTATTTATAACTTACTTGAAGAAAATAACTTCATTACTATGGGGTAGGATCAGAAATCTTAAATTAGAACTATAATCTATTTACCATATAACAGAAAAGATTTTAATACAGTTTTATGGGAGAAAGGACTTGAAGACAGACTGAATCAAGCTCAAGATACTTCTATTCCTCTATTTTTTTGAAACAGAAGTCTCACTTTGTCGCCCCACTAAAGTACGGTGGCATCATCATAGGTCACTGTAACCTAAAAGTCCTGAGTTCAAGCCATCCTTCTGCCTCACCCTCCCTAGTAGCTGGGACTATTGGTGAGTGCCACTCTGCCTAGCTAATTTTTCTATTTTTAGTAGAGATGGGTCTCAATCTTTCTCAGGCTGGTCTGTAAATCCTCAAGCAATCCTCCCATCTCTGCCTCCCAGAGTGTTAAGATTACACATGTGAACCACCACATCCAGCCTTCTATTCCTTTCTTGTAGGGCTTTAGCTCAGATTCAGAACTGGCACACAAGAGTGTTAATAGTACCTACCTCTTGACATGAGGATTGAATGCACTAGTGATACACAATGCCTGTAGCCTAAAAGGGTTCCATACTAACCAAAAAGTCAGTATTTGCTAATACTGACAATTTTTCCAAGTAATCGAAAAATGTTATCATTTGTGTTATTTGTAAAATGCATTATTGTTTTTTGTCACAATGAAAGAAGAAAACCATTGTTAAACTATGGCACAAATACTTTGTATGACTTAGAATTTTTATTTCATAATTATTGACAATAATAGTTAAACTTATATAAATGAGGATACTTGTCTTACATCATTCCTCAAATTAATGAGGTGAAACTATAAGTAATATACATTCTCAAAGGTATCACTAAATTTTTTCTAAAATTAAACTCTTCTGAATCACTTTCCAACTGATCTTGTCCATGATTTCCCTTCATTAGCATCACTTGTTTTAATCAGAAGGTTTTGTGATGTTGCATTCTTGTGAGATTCCTATGCTACTGTTACTGCAAGTGTTACAGTGGGTGGTCCCAAGGAGCAGCACACGGAGAGTTGGAGAATCAAAATTTATTTGCTGGCAGGCTCAGAGGGATCTCCCCACCAAATTCTGAGCCCCATATTCTTGATTTTTCCCACTTTTATTAAGTTGGGGTGGTCTGACGGGTGGGGTATCAGGTGGCTAATGTCTGCCAGGTAATATGTTAGTTGATGTGTCAGATAATAGGTTAATATTATGTTGATGCACCAGGTAATAGGGTAGTTGAGACAGAGTCTCACTTTGTTGCCCAGGCTAGAGTGCCACGGGGCAAGCCTAGCTCACAGCAACCTCAAACTCCTGGGCTCAAGCCTCCCTAGTAGCTGGGACTACAAGCATGTGCCACCATGCCCGGCTAATTTTTTTCTATATATTTTTAGTTGTCCAGCTAATTTCTTTCTACTTTTTTTTAGTAGAGACGGGGTCTCACTCTTGCTCAGGCTGCAAAACAAGCAGAATGGTGTCAATGAGAAAGATGAAAATCACACTAACAATGGTGAGGCCTCTTTTATTAAGAAATATTTCATTGCTGTTAGTCTTCATGATACAGAGGGTGATGTGAAGTCATTTATGATTCTGGATAAAAACCTAATTCAGAAGGATCAAAATCAGAATTTCAAAATATTTGTGAATTCATTTATGAATTAATTTCATTATTGCTTTCATTTCTATGTGAATAAAACTTATGCCTTTTTAATTACAGAAGGTCTTTTTCAATAAGTATAAAATAAGGCTATTATGTACATTATAGTTTAATTGGCAGAGATAGCATATTTTCTTTTAGATCCATCTTAAATCTTTGATTTATTGACTTCCAGTGAATGACCTTCACAAGACTCTTACAGATATTGTACATAAACCAGTTTGACCTTGTGTTTGAGAGATCACAACTAAATTTAGGTTATAGTACCAGAGTGGCTCACAACCCTGTTATAACAGGAGATGAAGATGATTTGGACTTGGGTGTTTAAAATGTGCCTTTCGTGGGATATTTCTTTTACCTGCCAGACATGTCAGTGCCTAAGTGTCTGACCAGTAACCATATGTCTGTCACACAGAAAATTTGTTTATACTGGCAGATGCTCTTGTGGCTCTTGTCTTATCTGCATCTTCTTTATTACTGCGGGAATATCACTCAGGCACTGGGAGACTGGCTTCATGTTCTCCCTGTGTCCTGCAGAAAACGTAAGCTGAGCTAGCCCCTAGTTCTTCAAATGGAAAGCATAAGTTTACCAAACGAATTACAGAAAACATTTTGAGACTGAATGATCAGTTCTATGGTGAGAGACAAGGAGATGAAGTAAGGGAAATTAGGGTACACAGCAAAACATAGTCTCCCAGCTGTTTTAAAACACAGTTCAGAAACTTTTCACACAGTGTCAATTTTTCTTAAATTAAAAAATAGTATTTTATAATGGCATATTGAGACAGGAACTTTGACCTTGAGGCTTCTAAAAGTCCCCTCATATTAAAATTATTTTGTTGCAAAAGTAAGGAAAACACAAGAGAATCAACAGAGAATCTTAAGGAAAATGCAGAAATTATTAAAATAGAATTCCATTAAAAATGACATTAAGCTCAGTATTATTGAGACATATTACAATTTTTCAAATGAATGCAAATAAACGGAAATGAAAATTATTAACATTGAGAAGTACAGGCATAAAACTTTGGTCAAGAAATGTTTACATAACTACATAAAAAGAGTACTGTAGAAATACAACGGTATTTACTTGGGAAAACAAAGAAATAAGTGCTTAATACAAGCACCAAACGGCAAGAACCAAAACAATGATACGGACCCTAGAGAGAATTTTTTTTTTTTTTTTTTTTTTGTTTTACCGGTAAGTTACACGACAAAGCCTTTGCAAGCAAGCAACCTATGGGAGACCCCAGCGGGCGCCCTAAACGGAACAGATCCGCGAACAGAGAGGAAACGGAAGTTGGGAGCGGGCGGGGAGCCACTTCCTGCCCGCCCCGCTGCCGCGCTCTCACACGCGCATGATCGGACCCTACGGGCCACCGTCCTCCCCTGCAGTCATGTGACCGTCCCACAGTGCAAAGCCGACGAGTCGGCGGCGCCGGACAATGGCGCATTTCCTGCGAGCTGTGGTGTCTCGCTGGACGCGCTCATTGCTATGCAGCGTAAGTGGGATCCCCGGGGTATCTGGGGCCCCAGGCCCCTCCGCGGAAACTTGAGCACATATGCCCAACAACTCTATTATACTGGAAAACGTTTTAAAGAGTAATAACATATCAAGGATTTAACCTAGGGATTTCTATTAATTTCTTGAACTGTCATGCTAGTAAGAGGAAAATGATGTGTATGAGAACACGAGCCCGCACAGTTACTGAAGGATTTAATGTGATATTATACAAAGTCTATTTAAGTAGTTTTGCAGTCAAATCTGAACTATTTGTGTGTCCATGGTAACTCAGGGCTGTACATCCATGTTTATCAATGAAATCAGCAGCCTAATAGTACTCGCAGCTATCTTTAACACCTGCATTATGTGTAGGAAGTGACGGGAAAACTGGACATGGGCCAGGCTTCCATGTATCATTACTGGGAATGATTACAGATTTTTTTTTTTTTTTTTACCCGCAGCAATTATGCAGTGCCTTTCCGTTTTTAAACAAATATTAAAAAAAAAAAAAAAAAGAAGTCCTACCAGGCTCCGGTGGCTCTATAATCCTAGCTCTTTGGCAGGCCAAGGTGGGATGATACTTTGAGGCTAGGAGTTCAACACCAGCCTGGACAACGTAACGAGACCTTGTCGCCACAAAAAATAGAAAAAAATTAGCCAAGCTGGTGGTACACACCTGTAGTTCCAGCTACTTGGGAGGGTGAGGCAGGAGAATCTATTGACCCCAAGAGTTCAAGGCTGCAGTGAGCTATGATCAGCCACTGTACTCTAGCCATGTCTCAAAAAAAAAAAAAAAAAAAAACTGCTCAAGTGAACACAGTACTTTCTGGTTAACGGACCTCCCCCTCCTCCCCTTTTTCTGAACTTATTTTTAAAGTTGTCACTGGTATCCCTGTTTTTGTTGCTGCTAGATGGCGCTATGAGCACAGGGGTCCCTCATTCTCTAAGTCATGATGTAGCAGGTACTACTGAAGTTAAGGGTAAGGTGACTTTAAGGATTGAAAGCAGCCTTTTAGGATTGAAAGCAACCTATGCTTGGAGCTGAATTGTCTTTTTCCAGGTGAAGAATTCATTGTCGGACTCAGCATCTTTCACAGGGTGGGGTAACTCCATCCAGAAGGTTCTACACTGAAAATACTAAATTTTTTTGGTGGCCATTTTTCTTGGACTTTAAGCTGTCTCTCATTTCCCCACCCATACTTTTTCTTTGCCTGTACATCTAAACCCTATAGATACATTGCTTTTTTTCAAATTTACAAGACTCCCAAATTCTCATTTTATAATTACAACAGCTATGTCCTTAAGTAAGTAGATGGCATAGTAGCTGATGACTACAACCACAGAACACTATAAAACTCTTAACATGTGGACACGGAATAAAATTCCTTAAAAATCTAGCCTCCAGATAACAATTTTGACATATTCATTATTGAAAACTAAGAAAATTGAGTGGCAACCATGTGACACATACATTGCTACATGTTACATATAAAAATATTTTTAAAAACCCAGATAAATAGCTTCCTTCAGGTGTACTGAAATTGCTACTCTCCTTGTGATATCCCAAATTTTTGACTTCTATACATGCACTGATGTCTACCTGAATATTAATCCTCCTTTTGTCTTTCCTACCTCTAATTTGCATGGTAATTATTTATTCTTCATGTATTCAATTATAAATTACTTCCTCTAGGAAACCTACAAAGACCATTTAAATTTGGGTTGTATGTCCGTGCATCTTATGGATTTCAACAGAATAATTCACATTCCCTACTAAAGCACCTTTAATCTGATTCATATTGCCTATTTGTTTAAATCTCTCTTTGGCTGATGTCTCAAATAAAGGAGAAATTTATTCATTTTTTTTCAATATTTTTATCTGTGGAGGCTGAGGATTGCTTGAGTCCAGAAGTTTGTTTGAGGTTGCACTGAGCTGTGATCATACCAATACACTCTGGCCTGGGTGACAGAGCAAGACCCAGTCTAAAAAAAAAAAAAAAGAAAAAAAGAAAAAAGTGAATTGAAACTACAATGTGATACCACCATACATCTACTAGAATAATTAAAATTATATATATATATGTGTATATATATATCAATACCAGTACTGGTAAGGATGTGGAGCAATTGGAATTCTCATATTTTCCTGTTGGGAATGCAAAGTGGCATAGCCACTTTGAAAAGCATTTTGGCATTTTCTTGTAAAGTGAATCATGTATGTATTTCACAATCGAGCAACCCAGCTCTAAGGTATTTTCTCAAGAGAAATGAAACTAAATGCTTGTAGTAACCATATTATAGTATCCCATATCTGGAAAAAATCCAAATATCCATCAAATTATCCATATCTATAGCATTTTAAATCAATAAAAATGATGAGAAAGTTGTGGGATATTGATTCAATAGAGTAAAAATCAGCAACAAAAAGGAAAAGACTTTTTTTTTTAATTTCAGGGTATTATGAGAGTACAAACATGGTTACACTTTATGTATTTGCCTCACTCAAATGAAGGTTAGAGGCATGCCCCTCCCCTCTACAATGCTTTCCCTGTCCTTTAGTTGCGGGTTTACTCCCTCATCCCCCTCATCCCTGGAGAGTATTACTGCCATATGAGCACTCTAGTGTTCGTCAGTTAGTACCAATTTGATGACCAGTACAAGTGGAGCCCATTCTTCTGATCTTGTGGTACCTCACTTTGGATAATGGACTTAAGTTTAATCTAGGAAAGCATAAGAGGTGCTAGATCATTGTCATTTCCTATGATTGAGTAATATTCCATTATATACATATACCAAATTAAGAAAAGACTATTGAAACATGAAACAACATAAATCTCAAAAGCATGCTTCTAAGTGAGAAAAAGCATACATAACAGTTTGCATATGGAATGATTTCATTTATATAACATTCTATAAAAGGCAAAGCTTTCAAGATAGATATGATCAATAATTACCAAGACTGAGCTTTGGGAGAAGATTACTACAAAGGGACACAATTGAATTTTTAGGGTGAAGATGCAAGCCAATTCTCCAGGTGGACTTGGATGGATTCAGTTCTTCCTCCTTTCTCACTTTTAATTCTCAGGAATAAGTGTAGAATGAGCCTGGAATATAACATCCTAAGATACAGAGGGGCTCTTAGGAATAGCCTGGGCCTTGTTTCTGCCCCTCCTGGGGAATGTAACATCTGGAATTGAGAAGGAACTGCTCAAGACAGGTTGAGGATTATTCCATTCTCTTCTGGAAGCAGCATGTCCTTCAAAGTTTTGCCCCATGACTCATGTATCTCCTGAGTTACATGACCCAGGGTGTACTGCCTTTTGGGGTCCCTCAGCTGTGGTGTGAATGAGTAATGTGCAGTCAAGACTCTGTCTGCATCAGCCAGGCTTCTTGAGCCTCGGAGGACTGGCTCACAATGAATTCTAGGCTTCTTTTGTCCCTTGCTTCCTATCTGTAAGTAATAAATCTGCTTCATATAACTTGTTGATTGTGCATTTGTTTTGTCTCATTGAACTCAGGCAATTGGGAACACTGAATCCCAGGATGGAGTGGATGAAAGTGTTTGGAATCCTATTCCTTGTAGTTGCTATAGTGATGATCTTTTGTCTTCTCCATGCTGTGGGAGTTCTCTCTTGGAATTGGTTATTGGTGAAACTGCTTTGCAAAATTGATGCATTGATCAAGGCTGAGTCTGTGAGAACCTTGGCTTTCTGTCAAAGTAGGAGGGGCAGTTACACCCAGTACCCAGCCCAGAGTGGAGACATCAGCTTGGGGGCACAGGAGATGGATATGTAGCTGGATGAGTTATGGGGAAGGATGTGGGTGATAAGTTGGACATATGTCAGTCATGTGCATGCAGGTGTAAATGAGCTGGCTGCACAGACTGAGGCAGAAAGAAAGAAATGTGGGAACAGTGGATCATGTACAAGATCCCCTAGTTCTTGGGCACTTATGTGATCACTCATTGTCAGGGCCCAAGAGCTTGATAAGTGGTTACACTGATGGACCCTGAAGCACCTGAGAGGGAACCATAGAGAGGTCCTTAGATGGTCCTTGTGGCATGAGGAGGAACCAACACGTGCAATGTCAGCTTTCACAAATAGGGAGGCTCATTATTTAAAGGATGGATATGGAGGAAGGCCAGGGAAGCCTTCTGCAGCCTGGCCAGTGTTTTTGTTTGATAAAGGTACGTTGCAAACCAAATGTCTTGAACTAAATGTCACAGGAATGGGACCAACATCTATGGGTTCCTGCTGAAAGCCAATGACCCGATACCTTGTCAATATAAGAGAGGGTGTCTGTGGTTCCCACTGCTAAGTCTATGATAGGCATTGACATTTTGGCTGTGTGTGGCACAAAACTTCACCACTGGGTAAGGGGTATACCTACTCACAGCTTAGAACTGAGCCCTCAAGCAGTGGGGCATATCCACTCCTCCCTGACATCTAAGCTACCCAAGAATGAATGGGTTATTCAACAAAAGCAGTACTGCCTTCTGGAAATGGAAAAAGGGACATTACTTTGTTAATTCTGGACTTGCTACAAATAAAAATGTGACAGTCCACCATGCTACAATGTAATATCCCAGTTCAACTGGTCAAAAAGGCCTCTGGGCATGGAGACCATGAATAACAAAGATGTATCCCAGCTCCAGTCAAGCCCCTGGCAGAACTCTCTAGTAAAAATGAGGCCTGATAGCTGATAGGCCTCTTTGTGTACTGGAGACATCATGTATTCTTTCTGACTGTTCTTTGTGCTCCCATAGTGAAAGTAAACAAAAAAGCCCATAACTTTGAATGGAGCCCTTTGCAGCAGCAGGCCTTGGAAGCTGTCCAACAAGTTGTGGTTCAGGTACTGCCTGTTAGACTTTAGAGCCTTCTAGCCTGCTGAAATTATAGTTGTGTGTAACCTCTATGCATGCTGACTGGTGTCTGTGGCAACAGAAAACTGCCACTGAAGTTCACAAGCCTTTCAGATATTGGGAATATAAATTGTCTGAGGCAGCCACCAAACAGCCTTTCTAAAATGGCAATCCTTGCTTTCTCTTGGGACTGATGGGATTGGGCATCTTATGGCCAGAATACCACATGTGATTCTGCAACCCGAACTGCCCCTTCTCACTTGGGTGCTCACATACTCACCAATAAAATTGGACAGGCTCGGCATAACTCAACTATTAAATAGAAGTGGTGCATTGAAGATTGGGCCCAACCAGGACCCCATGGGACCATACAATCCCTGAACAAATGTCTAGCTTACCAGAAGAGACCAGGGGCCCATGGGGTGTGTTTTGGCTCCCCCTGTGGCTACCTGGAGTTCAGGACTCAGATGTGCCTACTGATGGTATTCCATGGTTTACTGATGACTCTGCTACCTGGAGGAGACAAATAATATGTTGCCCATCTGGATGCTGAGACTATCATAGCTGCCCTTGAGATAAACTTATATCATGATTTTGAATATCCCATGGGAGTTCATTCAGAGCAACATGACAATGAGCACACTCTCATGGAATATGATGGACTTTCCACGTACCCTGTGATCTGCAGGCCAATGGAGCTATTGAGCAATGGAATAGCTGATTCACATGAACACAACTCACCAAGATGGACAGCTGGTTGTGTGGTACTCCTATCTGGCAGTATGAAAACTAAACTCTGCACTCCAATGAAAGGAAAACATAGCACTGCAGCAGATGTTGGGAAACACTGAGCTTGACGGGGGTGGAGGTAGACCAGGGAGCTGCCTGATTAGGCTGTGCCTGTGAAATCCCAATCTCAGTGTTCTCAACCATTCTTTTTTTTCTCCTTCAGTATGTATATCCTGGGGGTAGTTTGTAGTTCAGGCCACAAAAGGATCCCAGTCAGGGCCCCCTACCTCTAATCTGGTGGCAATTCTTCCTCAAAATAGCCCCCTTCTATGGTATCTCACAGTGTAGGGGGACACAAACAAGGAGAGTGAGGGTGCAAAGGCCCCTATATTGTTACTAGGGATGGACAACTGGTCCTTCCAGTTGGGTGGATGACATTATCAGACATAAAGTTTGCATATGACATGACCTCCCTTCCAGGACTGGATGAATGAAGCCAACTTGTCTAGGTCAAGTAACAGGGCTATGAGTTCCAGCAGAAGTAACCTCAGGAAAGGGACAGACAGACCAGGCTACACCAATTCAGCCCAAACCCTATGGAACAGATAGAAAACATTTGATACTCTGGGAGGAGCATGGGGCACTAACATGCCAATCTCTTCTTTCCACATGGGTGTGGGAGCAGAGGCCTGGAAGCATAATGCCTTCATTAGACTTTCCTAAGCTGTGGCCACTATGGGAAACCTTGATTACAGGGGTGATTCCTTGAGAGTTTCTATTTGTAGAAACTCATAAACTCTTTCCTGAAAAAGAATGAGTATTGCCTTAATAAAACCAACTTAAAAATTACAGAGTTATTGCACCAATCTCCTTTTGAGTCTTTTCTTTTTTAAATTATAGTCTTTCAAATGTCAAAATATGATTAGCCCCTTTCCATAGAAATTTTCAATTTACTCCTCCTGTATAAAGATAAAATTGTTAAAAGTCCTAACTACAAGTTCGGACTTCTCTCTCACTCCAACTCCCACTCAGAGCTTTATGTCGAGCTCATTCGTTTTGCCTCTTTACCTTGGGACATATTTATATCTTGATAGCCCTTCTGTTCCATCTGCAGCCTTCGAATCTGTATTCATGCTTGTTATGGGTAAAATTCATATGTTGAAGCTGAAAGAGTGCAGCACATTCTACCCCAAAATATGGTATATTGGCACATTGAGTTTTGTAAACTGAAGAAAATTAAGGCAACTGCAGAGTGGGGGAAGGTCTCTCTTACCTTCTCTCACCAACTCTCTCCTGAAGAGCCTCCTGTGACAGGTGTTTTGTCCTACACCTGAAGGGAATTAGAGATACCAAGAATAATTTGAACAAACAGGCCTTGCTAAATTACTCCCAGTTTATTACCATTAGATCATGCTCTTTTGTTCTCCAATCATACTTCTGCATGACTGTCCATTAAAATACACAGTTTTCCTTGGATTGTTGGGTCTTCACATCTGAAGTCTCCTGTGGCACATAAAACTTATATTAAACAAAATTTTTTTTTTGAGACAGGCTCTTGCTCTGTTGCCCAGGCTGGATTGTCATGGTATGATCACAGCTTATTGCAGCCTAAAACTCCTGGGCTCAAGCCATCTTTACTGCCTCAGCCTCTGGAGTAGGTAGGACTATAGATGTATGCCACCATGCCCAGCTAATTTTTAAATTTTTGGTAGAGACAGGGTCTCACTATGTTGCCCAGGCTGGTATTGAATCCCTGGCCTTAAGTGATCCTCTTGCTTTGGGCTCCCCAAATGCTGAGATTATAGGCATGAACCACTGCATCTGGCCAAGCTGTTCCCCTCCTCTTCCCATGGGGCGCTCTGCCACAAACCTTACAGCAGGGGAGGAAAAGAAATTTTTTGTCTGTTCTATAAAGCCTTCACCCCCAGTGTCTCAGAATGTGGCTGTATTTTAGGTAATTAAATTAAAATTACAGTTGGTCTAATCTTATCAGACTGGTGTCCCTAGAAGAACAGAATGTTTGGACATATAGAAAGATAACCAGGGATGTGCAAGCACAGAGGAAAGGCCATGTGAGGACACAGTTATTAGATGACCATCTGGAAGCCAAGGAGAGAGACCTCAGAATAAATCAAACCTGCCAAAAAAAAAAAAATCAAACCTGCCAACACTTTAATCTTGAATTTCCACCCTCCAGAACTGTGAGAAAATAAACTTTTAGTGTTAAAGCTTTCCAGTCTGTGGTACTTTGTTATTATAGCCCTGGTACACTAACACAATACTCGAAGAATTAACTCAGTAATTATTTCTCTTTGTAAAAGACACCTGACAATTCAGGCTGTCTATATATACTATTCTTTTGCACTGAGCTTAGGTTCTGCTTTTCTCTTCCCAGTTATGATTTTTTAAATTCTAAATCATTTTTATTGATTCTGTTCCCATTTAATAGCTTTTCCTTTGAAAGAGCCAATGATTAGAGAATAAAGGGGAAGGATTAAGCATTCATTATAGGAATAACAGAAAGAAGAGAAAACTCTGATGGGTAATGACTTGAATTTTTAGAATTCCAAAACACATTAGAATGTTCCTCCTATGGGAGACAGGGTCCAGTGGAGAGCCATACTGCCACAGGAAGACCAAAACCAACAGTAAAAGGATGAGTAAGTGAACTTATAAGTAAGTAAAACATCTAAAATAATTATCTCCATCTTGGTTTGATATGAATATTAGATAAATTTAGATTATTATCCATTCAATTAAAAGTTTGGGCAAAACAGGACAATGTATATTACTAGAGCTAGTAATGCTACTTTGGATAGCCTAAGTAAATATGTCCACATATAAGAACAAAAATAGTATACTTAGATATCTAACATAATTATAAAGAAAAACTGAAATAAATTTTATTTTATGCTTTGAATACAAATGACCTATTTTCATACTGTGTATGTGGTAAACCAGATAAAGTTGAAAATTAAGTTAATACGAATAGATTTTTTGCCTGAGCTATATGTTCCATTTTTCATACACAAATCTGTATATTTTTGTTGTGGATCAGAAAGTAATACCTAAAACACTGGCACTTTGACATGCTGAGAGGCCTTAGAAACTGCCTCAGATAAAGGTTTCTGTAACCCTGTCTTGTCCTGCCATACCTGCCAAGTGCAGGGGGAATTCTGTCTGGAATTTACTTATATTACCAAGAAACCTTCTTTCCAAAAGAAATGCAATTTTTGTAAATGCTCTCCCTTGGGATCTCACAAATAACCAGGAAAGTTCACCCAAAAAAGAAGAGGCTAGGAGTCCTAACCAAGCCAGACAGACTGTTCATCTATTCTTCCAAGGGTAACTCTAAGAGATTACCTGGCATGCTTTATCTGCATAATAAGACAACCTTTGTTTCTGTTCAGCTATGCCCCTTCCCTTCCCCTAATGTCTGCCTCCTGCCTCCTGGCTCCATTCATTCTCCCTAATGATTTACTGCTCCTTGAAAGATGGGATGTAGTCCCCATTTCCTCCTCCTTTATGAAAAAGGGTATCTGAGCTTTTGTATCCCACTGGGTTATTGGTTAATAATTCTCCTGCTATTTCCCCATGCTATGCATGTTTAAATAAAGTTTCATATGCTTTTTCTCCTATTAATTTGCTTTTTTTTTCCTTTTTTTTTCTTTTTCTTTTCTTCTGAGACAGAGTCTCACTCTGTTGACCAGACTAGAGTGCCATGGTGTCAACCTAGCTCACAGCAACCTCAGACTCCTGGGCTCAAGCAATCCTTCTGCCTCAGCCTCCCAGGTAGCTGGGACTATAGGCATGCACCACCAAGCCCGGCTAATTTATATATATATATATATATATATATATATATATATATATATATATATATATATTTTTAGTTGTCCAGATCATTTCCTTCTATTTTTTAGTAGAGACGGGAGTGTCGCTCTTGCTCAGGCTGGTCTCAAATTCCTGACCTTGAGCGATCCACCCGCCTCGGCCTCCCAGAGTGCTAGGATTACAGGCGTGAGCCACTAGGCCTGGCCTTAATTTGCCTTTTGTCAATTGATTTTTAGCATACCTTTAGAGGACAAAAGGGAAGTTTTCTCTTCACCTCTGCAGATTCATCCATATATTAATTCAGCATCTTTGTATTTTCATCAGTAAAGAGGAAGTATTTTAGGCTCTAGGAATATAGAATTGAAAGGCCAAATAAAATTCTCTGTCTCCAAACAGCTTACATTCTATAATAGTTCTAGTTTTCCAGGTGCTATACATACAAAACTAGTAAATATGGAAATCACTTCCCAATCAGGCATCTACTATTAACTGTAATTGCTGGATTCCAGCTATACAAACCATTTATTATTTTTTGGTTTATTTCACTTAGCATAATGCCCTCACAGTTTGTTCATGTTGTATTACGTGTCAGAATTTCCTTTCTTTCAAGGCTGAATAATATTCCATTGTATGCAATACCACATTTTGTTCTTCTATTTATCTGTTGATGAACACTTGGGTTGTTCTACTTTTTGGCTATTGTGAATAATGCCGATATGAATATTAGTGTACAAATATATCTTCAAGACTCTGCTTTCAATTCTTTTCAGTATATATCCAGAAATAGAATTGCTGGATCTTATGGGAATTTCACTTCTAATTTTTTGAGGAACCACAAATCTATCTTCCCTAGAGGCTGCACCATTTTGCATTCCTATGACCAGTGCACAAGGATTTCAATTTCACCAGTTCCCCAACATTTGTTGTATTCTATTTTTTTTAAAGTTAAAAATTCCTTAATTTTTTACTCCTGGTACCACTACCACAATTTACAGGGCACTATACCTGATGTAATGAAAAGAAAAAGAAAAAGCTACAACAGATAAAAAAGACCTCAGGAATGTACATCTAATTGACACTACATTGCATTAATCAATAGCTGCAATTTTTGCAAACTGTGGCTATGATAGTCCTGAACGAGAAGGGTTTCCTCTTTAAGCTGCAGTAACTTTTCTGACTATGGATCATTGTTCCTTCTGTGGTAGATTTTTACAGTTCCTCTAATGCATTTGGGGCAACTGTCTCAAAACAACCGTCAACTTTCCTGACAACTCCTCATTATCTCTCCTGCTAAGAACTGTAGCCCTTTTCTGCTGTTTTTAGAACTCTCTGCTACTGTATCCACCACTTCCACCACCAGATCCATAACCACCACTATATGGACTGCCTGAGCTTCTTCCACCCAAACTGTCCAATTTCAGGAGTCCATAATTTGATTGCTGTTGTCCACTATAATTTCTAAAATCATTATAGTTCCCACCACCACCATAGTTAACCTCCAAAATTTCCTCCTTCATTGTAACTATCATATCCTCCTCCACCACTGCCATATCCACCACCTTTGTTTCCATATCCTGGTCCACCACAATAGTCCCCTCTACTACTATAACCAGGATTGCCGCCATAGTTGCCACCATCACCTGCTCCATAACTGCCTCTGCTGCCACCACCTCCACTACCATAGCCTCCTCTTCCACCAAAATTTCCACCATGGCCAAAATTACCTACATCACCTCCAAAGTTTCCTCCACAACCCATAAAGTTGCCAGATCCATTTCCCCAACCTCTTTGCGATCCAGCAGACTGCATCTCTTGTTTAGAAAGGGCCTTTTTCACTTCACAATTATGCCCATTAATAGTGTGGTATTTTTGAATAATTTTATCAAAATTATCATGATCATCAAAAGTTACAAAAGCAAATCCTCTCTTTTTTCCACTCTGCTTGTCTTCCATAATTTCTATGGTTTCAATCCTGCTATACTTTTCAAAGTAGTCTCTCAAATTATATTCTTCTGTATCTTCTTTAATACCACCAACAAAAATTTTCTTCACCGTTAGATGGGCACCAGGCTTTACAGAATCCTCTCTAGAAACAGCTCTCTTTGGTTCCACAATACGCCCATCAACCTTGTGTGGTTGAGCACACATTGCTGCATCCACCTCTTCAACACAAGAGTAAGTTACAAAACCAAAGCCCCTAGAACGTTTCATTTGGGGGGGTCTCTCATTACCACACAACCTGTGAGTGTGCCCCATTTCTCAAAATGTTCTCTTAAACTATCATCTGTAGTTTCAAAGCTCAGACCATCAATAAACAGTTTTCTCAACTGCTCTGGTT
This sequence comes from Avahi laniger, assembly GCA_963575035.1. Taxonomy (NCBI): domain Eukaryota; kingdom Metazoa; phylum Chordata; class Mammalia; order Primates; family Indriidae; genus Avahi; species Avahi laniger. Next base: position 8,192 of record CAUYSK010077933.1, on the reverse strand, counting down.
CCTTTGGATCATGGCCATTCATTTTGAGACTGGACTTGCCTCTTCCAACTCGAGTTCAATATGTATTCCATATTTTTATAATAGTTATCCTAATGGGTGTGAAATGATGTTACCAAACCAAGCTGGGGTCTACTCACCTGGTGCAGCAAAGCCAGACACTGAAGCTGAGAGCTGCAGTGGGAGTAAAAGTCATTTTTATTGCACGGCACTATGGGAATCTAAAACTTAACACCCAAACTCTTCAATGGCTTACAAGCAAGGATTTATAAAGGTAGACATACATTTCAGAGAAGGTGAGGTTAAGGCAAACTTGTAAATCAATACATGGAGGTTATACATTGGCCTGGCCCCAAAAGGTAGGGTATCCTGAAGGATGTGTCTACAGGTCATAGGTGGATTTAGAGATTCTTGGATTAGGGAAAAGGAATGTTAAGATGGGTGGGACTAGTCCACTAAGGGAGAAATTTAGAACAGAGAATAGCAGTCAGAGTTCAATTCCTTAATTCCCTCTTATCTGCATTATCTATCCAGTGGGGTTTCTGAAAAATAAGAACATAAGAGGACATCTTTTAGCTTCTATAGGAAACCAAAGCAACTTGTGACTCTGGCTTACTGAGAGGGCCATTGTTACTACCATCTTCCGCTCATAGAGCTGCCCATTCATTTTTCAAAGTTAGCAAGGTTCTCAGAACTTCCCGCAAGGAACTCAAGATTTTCCTTTATTTTCATGTTTGCGGGGCCTGGTTAGGCCTCTAAGAGGAGTCCCTGCTCTGTCAGTGGTATGTAATTATGGTTTTTATCTGCATTTCCCTAATGATTCATGGTGTGTAGCATCTTTCCATGTGCTTTTTGGTCATCTGTTTATCTTCTTTGGAGAAATGTCTATTCAAGTCATTTGCCCATTTTTTAATCAGGTTGTATTTTTGTTGTTGAGTTGTAGAAGTTCTTCATATGTTCTTGATAGTAAATTATTATCAGATATATGATTTGCAAATATTTTCTTTCATTTTTTATTTGCCTTTTCAGTCTATTGATTGCATCCTTTGATGCACAGAGGTTTTAATTTTAACATACTCCAATTTATGTATTTTTATTTTAGTTGCCTGTGCTTTGGGGGATATATCCAATAAATTGTTGCCAAATCTGATGTCATTTATTTTTGATACCGACAAAGATTTTCCCCTTGATCAAACTATAGCTAGGCTACTCTAAGCCTCTTCTGGACTAGGCTTTAACCTGAGCCTGTGAAAATTAGACTTTCACCACAATATTTCATCTACTTCCCCTCTTTCCACATTAAAAGATTTAATCAAATAGTTACTCAGTTTCTGATAGCTCAAGGCCACAACCCTAAAAAGAATCAAGGCTGCCAAAATATTAATTTACTCTTTGTTCTAGCCAACACCTGACTACAGGCCCCTGACTACCCTTTCCTAGAGCATTTAAAAAAAAGTGCCTACAATTGTGAATCCTGCCCCTGTTTCTTTGAGATGGGAACATATCCAGAGGAAATGAAATCAGTATGTTGAAGAGCTATCTGCACTTTCACGTTTATTCCAGCATTATTTACAATAGCCAAGATAAGGAATCAACCTGTCTGTACATTGAAAGATAAAGAGAATGTGATATATATACACAATGAAATACTATCCAATATTAAAAAATGGAGAAATCTTGTCATTTTTAACAACATTAATGAATTTGGAAAACATTATGTTAAGTGAAATAAGTCAGGCATAAAAAGACACATAGCACATGATCTTACTTGTGGAAGGTAAAAGAGTTCATTTCATACAACTGGAGAGCAGAATGTTAGTTGCAGGGTCTGGAGTAGTTTGGGGAGGGGTTGTTTCAATGTTTGTTGATGGATAGAAATTTAAGTCAGATAGGAGGAATAAGTTCAAGAGATCCATTGTACAACGTGGTCACTATAGTAAATAATATATGCTATTATTGAGAAATGCTAAATGAGTGAACAACATAAAATGTTCTCACCACGGAAATGATTAACTATATGAGGTAATGTGTATATTAATTAGATAGATTTATTCATTCCACAAGGCATATAATTCTTCAAACATCATGTTGGACATGATAAATGTTAACACATCCAATTTTATCTGTCAATTAAAGAAAATAAAGAGACAAATAAGTTAAAATTAAATGTATGGAACAAAATAAACCATGCTAACACTAATTAAAAAGCAGGAGTAGCTATATTGATTTCTGAAAGAGCAGACTATAAAGCCAGGAAAATTATTAGGGGTAATGAAGGGTGGTACATAATAATCAGGGGGTCAATTTTTCAAGAAGATATAATAATCCTAACATTTATGTGCATAGCAACATAGCATCGAACTATGTGAGGCAGAAACTGTGAATTACAAGGAGAAATAGACAAATCCACTATTATAGCTGGTGACTTCAGCACTGCTCTGTCAGAAATAGATATGCAGCAAGAAGAAAATCAGTAAGAACATAGTTGAACTCAGCAGCACCATCAATTAACTGGATATAATTGACATCTACAGACCCTCTCATCAAACAATGGAAAGAATGTGCATTCTTCTTAAGACCACACAGACCACTCACCAACGTAGAACACAAATTTGAAAGAATTAAAAATCATACAATGTGCACCCACAGAACAAAACAGAATTATACTAGAAATCAATAAAAGAAAGATATCTGTTAAAGTGTGAAATACTTGCACTTTAATGTGAGTCAAAGAAGAAATCTCAAGATAAATTTACAAAATATTTTGAGCTAAATTTAAATGAAAATACATCTTATCAAAATTTGTGGGACAAAAAAAGAAAGCTTTGAGGGACATTTATAGCATTGGGTGTAAAAGAAGAAATCTAAAAATTAATCATCTAAATTTCCATCTTAGGAACACTGAAAGGAAAATAGAGTAAACTAAATCCAAAGCAAGCAGAAGAAAAGTTGTAATATTGTAAAGAGAGTAAAAAAAAAAGTAAAAGATAAGGTAACTTGAATTTTCAAATAAATATTGATAGCTTGATGGTTTCTATAACATAGAAGTATTCAAAGTTAACCAGGAAAGCACAACACCCTAAACTGAACCTTTGCTTATGGGCATGCCAGGATGACTTCCCCCTGAAATTTTGAGATGCTAATCATCAGGGATGATAAACCAAAGGCATACAAACCAGGATAATTTCATTTCATTACAAAGTTGACAAATAATTTAGCTATGAGTAATCTATCAATAAATACATTTGGTTAGGTATTTACTAGGTATACAAGGAAAGGGTACATGTGGTAGAAAGAATAATGTCAAAATACCTGTTATAGTCTGAGAGATATGAGAAAATCATGAAGATTATACAAGAATATCAAAGAACATGTAATATGACAGGCAGCCCCAGATGGGTGAATATGTGTATGTCCAAGGAGAAAAGTCCCATAAAGGGTGTTCACTACCCATCACTGCCCACCACCACCAACTCTGCAGCTCCCAGCCTGCCTTGCGTATCTAGCTAGCCTAGCATAACCTTCTCTGAGTAGCTAGGGGCACCCCTCATCCACAGTTTCCTGTTAGGCAGCTCTCAGCCTCTGATGCTTTGCTACCCAGTGGCTGTTAGCTGACTACTGTGAATTTTCTGATTCATGGATCCCCCCTACACCTGCAAAAGGACTGAGGGGATGGGAACTTTTCATCCCTTCTCCATCCCATGTCCTCCTCAGCAACAATCCCTCCTGGTAATGGTAATTGTCATCCACAGTGGACAGGGACCATCCTCACTTGTTCTGACTGCCTTCCTGACCAGAAGAACTCATGGAATGGGGGTAATAATTCAACGAACAAGATCCAGACATTTCAAATCCCTCCACACAGAATGCATTCCTTTGGGAGCCCCCCTGTTCCCTTCCTGAACTGCCCTCTCATACCTGCCCAGTCCCACCATGGTCTGACCTTCCTGCTCCTGCCAGCCTCACACATTTCTAATCCCAGTGGTCCTCCACATAAAATGTCCTCTTCTTGTGCCCTGGCCTGTGTAATGAACACTTTTTTTCCTCTTCTCTTTCCCCTTCCCAGTTTGCTGGACTCTCTGTTCCTCACTCTCCAGAATCTACTCAATATTCTTCCTCCTAGAGGTCCTCCTTGTCCATCCCATTTCAGGTTTTATGCCTGGCCTCTCAGTTCCCAAGCGCAGCTCTTTCACCTGCACTTTGGGTTTCCATTAAGTTTCCAAATCCTCACTAGTCTAAAATATCAGAGAACATAAAGACTTTATCTATTTTGTTCCTCTGTGAGCCCCACACATGTAATGGACAAAAAGAAATATGAAAGATTCCACTTTAACTGAATTTCACAAATGGATTAACACATTTCTCAAGTTCCTCACCTATATTCTTGCTACCTTCCTAGTATACTCCAATTTTTTTCAAACCTAAGAGGATTGGAATTTGAAGATGAACGAACATGTTTCTTTTGCCCCCTTCTGTTCTCAGGACAGGATATGAGCCATGACTCCTCTCAGTCTCTTCTCCAGACCCCCATTCTCAACCCACTGTACAGACTCTTGAATGGACCATGTTGCTCCTACCTGATCTGCACCTCTATTGTCCTGGACGGTATCATCCTTTTTGGCCTAGGAAATTTATTTTGTTTTCCAAGGTTCAGTACATTCATATAGTTCTCTTGACAAATATTTCCAAATGCTTATTAATTACCATATTTCATCAATTTTGTATGTATTTTTGGTTCCTTCAAATTTTATTACAATCACTTTTAGCCTGTTGGCAACCATGACATAGTTTATATTGTCTATGGATGAACTGGTCCTGAAATCTTTTACTATCTCCTGCTGGTAAAATCACTTGCATCAAAACATGCACAATCTCTGGGAGGCTGAGGTGGGAGGATTGCTTGAGTTCAGGAGTTTGAGACCAGCCTGAGCAAGAGCAAGACCCCGTCTCTACTAAAAATAGAAAGAAATTAGCTGGACAACTAAAAATATATAGAAAAAAATTAGCCGGGCATGGTACTCGGTTCCAGGTACTCGGGAGGCTGAGGCAGAAGGATTGCTTGATCTCAGGAGTTTGAGGTTGCTGTGAGCTAGGCTGATGTCACAACACTCTAGCCCAGGCAACAGAGTAAGTCTCTGTCTCAAAAAAAAAAGAAAAAAAAAAAAAGCACAATGGTGTCAATAGAAAAGGCAGAAATCATGCAGATAATGGTGCAGCCTCTTTTATTAACAAATATTTCACTATGTTAAGTCTTCATGTCACAGGGTGTGATATGAAGATATCCATGATTTTGGATTGTAATCTGGTTTACAACTATCATAATCAGAATTTCAGTGTATTTGTGAATTCATTTATACATTAATTCCAATATTGCTTTCATGTTTATGTGGATAAAATTCAATATTTTATAATTCTAATAAGGCTTTTTCAATAGGTATAAAACTGGCTATTATGTGTATACTATAGTCATGCACCACATAAGGATGTTTTCATCAACGATGGACTGCATATACAATGGTTATCCCATAAGATTATAATGGAGCTGAAAAATTCCTATCACCTTGTGATGTTATACTCATTGTGATGTCATAGCACGGTTACTTTAGTTTTTTATAAATTTAGTGTAGCCTAAGTATACAGTGTTTATAAAGTCTACATAGTATACAGTAATGTCCTAGGCCTTCACATTCACTCATCACTCACTGACTGACTCACCCAGAATAACTTCTAGTCCTGCAAATTCCACTCATGGTAAGTGCCCTATACAAGTGTACCATTTTTTTTTTACTATATTTTTACTGTACCTTCTCTATGTTTAGATACACAAATACTTAACCATTGTGTTACAACTTCCAACAGCATTCAGTGCAGTAACATGATGTACAGGTTTGTAGAGTAGGAGCAATAAACCACACCGTATAGCATAGGTATGCATTACTATAGCATTTAGATTTGTGTAAGTATACTCTATGATGTTTGTGCAAAGACAAAATCGTCTAAGGACACATTTCTTTGAACACACTTCCCAGCCTAAAGCAACACATGGCTATATTTTAATTGACAGAGATATTATCCTTTGTTACATCTTAAATATTTGATTCACTGACATACGATGACTGACACACAGATGGAGGCTATTATAGACACCGTGCATAGGCCAATTATGACTTTCCCTTTTGTGTTACAAATTTCAGTTCAATTGTCTGTCTTTCACTTTGAGTTTCACTCATATCATTCCTTAATATTGCCAAGCTGAAGAAAATAACCAGGAATAACAGTAGTTTTTGAGCAATTGCAGAAGGTATGAATCAATATGTTGCAGAAAATCTAATAGTGTTTGGATATGACTTAACAAATGTAAAAACAAAAAAAAAATGGACACATTATGTAAACATTGGTTTGCAAGACACTGCATATCAAACAATGAAGGACGTATGCCTGAGAGATACGAAACAATGCTGTGAAGATATGACCCAGGGACCTCTTAGTTAAAGCATAACTCTATGGAACTCATGCTTGCTCCTGTAAACCCATCAATTAGAACTCTCTGTGAGAAGCCTTCTTGGGTATCAGACTGGACCTCAATAAAGGCCTCAGCTACTGGACCCTAACCCTGTCTCTTTCTCTTTGATCCCTACAGGCTGGTTTTGAGTGTGTGTCCAGGACAAGGCACCCCCTCTCATTGGACATCTGAAGTGTCCTGTCCTCTTCTCTCTGGGAACTGTATATAATACGCTGCTTCTGTTATTTCATATGTTTTGTTGAATTGTCTTCTTTGTGTCTCACCTGACAAATACACCTTAAACTAACTTTTATTGAAGCCAGGGTTCCCCTTGACATTAGCTATTTTGGTAGGAGTAAACTGTACACAGATCACACAAGAGTTATAAGGGAGTCTTTCAGTATAAACAAATTCTCTGTGGGTGGGACTCCTGGTCATGGTCAGACTCGTATGCATTTCATTTAAAACAGCATAAAGAAATATCCTATGATGGGGAAGTTGTAAACATTCATAAAAAAAATCCCTTAAGTCTTATTGGAGAGGGCTAGAGTTTATAAATAAATGCTGTTCAGAAAAATACCTCAAGAATAAACTAGTAACAACAAAAATAGAACATTTATGGAGAGTTATGTTTAAAAACTACAGCTCAGGAAATTTATTGAGAAGGAAGATATAAACGGAAGAGTTAGTTATATGTTTGTCCAGGAAAGGTACCTTTCTATGGACTTAGAAAAAGCTACATTTGAGAATTTCTCTCCTAATACTAGAAATAAGAACAATACTACCTATAAGCTGAATTCCAAATCCATTTCTTCAATGCAGAACAATTGTATATCCAACTTTTCTTAATTCCTCTTTCTAATCTCATGCTTGATGACCATACAAATCACCTTTGATTAGTCACCGCAGAAGATGCTGTCTATATTTGTAAAATTTTTGTTCTGCTCACTTGTTACTCAGGTCAACTATCCTTTGGGGTCTCGAAAAAGGGATTGGATTTTGGTGTTCCTTGATGAATATATTGAATGAAGAAGCAACTCATATAATTTAGGATATTGACTGTGTGTACACCTAGAGTTTCAGGTTCCAGGAAGACTCAATAAAGTTAATATCAAGTCCTGATCTCATATATATATATATATATAATGGATAAATGACACATATATACATAAACATAAATATACCAAAACACTGTTCAAAATATGCACTCACCAAATAAGCAGAATATTAAATTAACACACAAATATCAGTGTTTTCATACATTGACAACCAACTAATAAAAAGGAAGAAAGCAATGTCATTTACAATAGCATCAAAATATTAAATATTTAGCAATAAATTTTTAAAGGGGGATAACAAGCTTTACACTGAAAAAATAAAATATTGATGAGAAAAATTGCAGATGACACAAATAAATGTAAAAGTGTCCCACATTAATGCATTAGAAGAATAAGTACTGTCAAAGTGCCGTATAATCCATAGTGATCTACAGGTTCAATAAACTCCTTATCAAAATTTCAATGGCCTTTTCACAAAAATAAAAAACACAATTCTACAATTTTTATGGAAATACAATAGACTGAATAGCCAAAGTAATCTTGAGGAAGAACAAACTTGAAATCATCATACTTTCTGATTTCAAACTATATTTCAAAACTATGGTATTAAAAATGGAATGTTATGTATATTAAAA
>CAUYSK010077931.1:0-46535 GCA_963575035.1 Avahi laniger | reverse complement strand
TTAATTTCTTTCTATTTTTGGTAGAGACGGGGTCTCGCTCTTGCTCAGGCTGGTCTCGAACTCCTGAGCTCAGAACGATCCGCCCACCTCGGCCTCCCAGAGTGCTAGGATTACAGGCGTGAGCCACCACGCCCGGCCTCCCAGGTGATTCTAATGCGCATCTAGAGGGGTGAACTGCTGGTCAGAGTCAAAAGCAAATTACATAAGGGAAGAAATAGTGAGTATCTGTTTTAGTCTCCATTTTACTTCTGTATCCAGCATAATGCTTGACTATTAATAGGAATTCAATGAATATTTGCTGGAATGAAAAAATGAATCAAGGAATGAGAAATGAATGGATTTAATTAGCTCTAATACTACATGTTATATTTCATCGTTAGGTCATATTTGTAGCTAGTCTTTTTCTGACCTTGTCTCAGTTGAGACAACTGGACTTCTGTCTGATTCCTAAGAAACGACTTTTGGTACCCCAATTCATGTCTTCTTCCTTGAACCCTGTTTTTCAGTCATTGTTATCAGGAACCTGTCAAGAACTGTGATCCTCTCAAGTCAGGCTCACTTTTTGAGACCCAGAATGTTGCCCCTGAGTCTCAGCCAACTAGCTGAAGGCCTGTAAATTTGGCTGACATTTTGATTTCTTTAGAACTACTTTCTCTGAGATTCCCCAACAGTGTGCTCTGTTTCTTCCATTTCAAACTTCCTCTCGTTGACCTATTGCTCTAGAACTAACTGTAGTTTGTAAATACACAGAAATAATTTTTTTGAGTAAGGCTTATTAATTATAGTATTCATATCATTTACTTCTTCCCTATTTTTTGTTTTGAAAGATGTGCCACAATGATTGAGGGTTACCAAGTTTCTTTGTAGTTCTAATAGGCTTTGTTTTATATAGTTCACTGCTCTGTAGTGCATAAAGGTTCATCAGTGTTATATCTTTGTAAATTATTACTTTCTATGAAAAATATCCCTTTTTATCCTAGTCAGTGTTTTAGGAATTGGTTATTTTTTGTCTGCCAGTAATTGCATTGTCCCTGCTTTCCTCGTATTATATGTATTTACCTGGTATATCTTAGCCATTCCCATATATTTAACCTTCTTTTTATCATTTTAATTTATGTGTGCCTTTTATAAACATAATACAGCCAAATTTTGCTTTTTATTTTTTAACCAGTATGAGAATCTTTATTTTTAAATTGAAGAATTTAAACCTTTGACTTTTATTATGATAAGGGAGATACTTTTAAAAATACCTACCTATTTTATGGTATCTGTTTGCTATTCTTATTTTGTATATATGTGTGTATTTACCTGGTTATAAAGGACATACATACACACATATATATACATATATACAGTACAGATATTTTAAAATACAGAAATTACAAGATAATAAAAACCTCCCATAATTCTATTATGCATTCTTATTATTGATGTGTGTGTGAGTGTGTGTACTTCCAGAGTCTTCCTTTTATTTTTTTAAAGAAAAATGAATTTATCACGAATATACTGTTTTATAATCTGGTTTATCCACTGACTAGAGTGATAGCATGAACATTTTGCATGCCACTACGTATTTATCTATAATATCTTTTTATGGTTTTTACATACAACATGGTGAGTATAGTTAACAATATTGTATTATATTCTTGAAAATTGTTAAAAGATCAGATTTTAAGTGTTCTCACCACAAAGAAATGATAAGTATATCAGTGTGCGTGTGTTAAATTGTTTGATTAGGCATTCCACACTGTACACATATTTCCAAACATCATGTTATATATACCATAAATATGTCCAATTAAAAATTTTTAATTGAAGTAATTTGTTGCCACTAACCTGACTTCCAAAATCTGTTAAAAGAAGTTCTTCAGAGGGAAGGAAAATTATATAGATTAGGAACTCAAATCTACATAAAAAAAAGAGCATTAGGAGTCATAAATGAAGGTAAAATAAAATTTTTTACTTTTCTTATTCTTACTTGATCTAATGGATAACAGTTTGTTCAAAATAGTAATAGCAATCTTGTATGCAGTGATTATAGTGCATGGATAAGTGGAATAAATGACAGCAATGTTAGAAGGGATGGGAGGAAATATTTGGGAATGCTCTGCTATAAGGTACTTTGCTACTCACAAAGTAGTGGTGTTAATTGAAAGTGGGCTTGGATAGTTATAAATGTATATTGCCAACTCCAGGGCAATGACTGAAAAAAGTTAACAAGAGCTGAGTATGGTGGTGTGCCTTTAGTCCCAGTTGTTCAGAAGGCTGAGGCAGGAGGATTGCTTGAGCCCAGGAGTGCACTATGATTGTTTCTATGAATAGCCACTGCACTCTAGCCTAGGCAACATAGCAAGACTGGTCTCTAAAAAAAGAAAGTTAACAAAAGAAGTATAAATACACTTTGTCAAATGATATGGTAAGAGTGCAATGAAATGGAATCATATCAAATGCTCAGTTAAAACCAAGAAATGCAGAAAAAGGATAGAAGACAAAAAAGAAATAAAAACAATGGCAATGGATAAAATACAGTAACAGATATGGTAGATGTTAATCTAACTATGTCAGTAATCAGTTTAAATTTCCATGGTCTAAACATACCACTTAAAAAACAGATTCTGGCCAGAAGCTATGGCTCATGCCTACAATCCTAGCACTTTGGGAGGACAAGGTGGGAGGATCATTTGTGACCACGAGTTTGAGACCAGCCTGAGCAACATAGTGAGACATCGTTTCTACAAAAAATACAAAAGTTAGCCGGGCATGGTGGTGTACATCTGTAGTCTCAGCTACTCAGGAGGCTGAGGCAGGAGGATCCATGAGGCCAGGAGTTTGAGGCTGCAATGAGTTATGATTATGCCACTTCACTCCAGCCTGAGCAACAGAGTGAGACTCTGTCTCAAAAATAAAAAAAAAAAGACAGAGACTGTCAGAATGGATCACAAAACAAGACCCAAATATATTTGTCTACAGGAAATCTGCTTTAAATGTAATGACACATACGGGTTAAAATTAAGGAATGGAGAAGGATGATACCGTACTGACACCAATGGAAACAAAACTGGAGTAGCTAGACAGAGCAGACTTCAGAGCAAAGAAAATTAAGGGGGATAAGGGGTGAATTATTGACAATTGCTGATGAATTAATGATAAAGGGTCAGTTCTCCAAGAGGACATAACAATCCTTAATGTGTGTGCACCTAACAAGAGAGCATTAAAATATGGAAGGCAAAAATGGATAGAACTGCAAGGAGAAGCTGAATCTCGCGGTGCCTTGATCGTGGACTTCCCAGCCTCCAGAACTGTGAGGAATAAATTTCTGTTCTTTATAAATTATCTAGTCTAAGATATTTTGTTATGGCAGCAGGAATGGTCTAAAACATTATAGTAATTGAAACAGCATGGCACTGGCAAAAAAAAGAGGCACATAGACCAGAACAGAATAGAGAGCCCAGAAATAAATCCACACATTTATGGTCAATTGATTTTAAATAAAGATGCCAAGAACACATTATGGGGGAAAGGACAGTCTCTTCAATAAATGATTTAGGAAAACTTCAATTTTTGGCGGAGGGAATGGGGGAAAAAGAGTCTTGCTTTGTTGCCCAGGTTAAAGGTTAGAGTGCAGCGGCATCATCATAGCCTCAAATTCCCAGGCTCAAGTGATCCTTCTGCCTTAGCCGCTTGAGTAGCTGGGCCTACAGACATGTGCCACCGCCCTCACCTAATGTTTTTATTTTTTGTAGAGACAAGGTCTCTCTGTGTTGCTCAGGCTGGTCTCGAACTTCTGGGCTCAAGTGACCATTCTGCCTCAGCCTCCCAGAATGCAGAATGCTAGGAGTACAGGTGTGAGCTACCATGCCTGGCCAAATGTCCATTTTTTTCTTTTTATCTTTTTTTTGTCTGAGAAAGCCTTTATTTCTTTTTTACTTTTTTTCTTCTTAATTTAAAATTTTGTAGGATATAGCATTCTCTGTTGGCAATTTTTTTCTTTCAAGACTTTAAATATTTCGCCTCACTTTCTTCTTCACTGTATGGTTTCTGAGCAGAAGTCTGACATAATTTTTATCCTATTCTTCTGCAGATAAAGTGTTTTTTCCCCTTCTTCTTTTAAAGATTTCTCTCTTTAATTTCTGCACTTTGAATATGATATGATTAGGTGTAGATATTTTGGTATTTATCCTGCTTGTGTTCCCTGTGAGCTTCTTGGATAGATATATGGTTTGGTGTCTGTCATTAATTTTGGAAAATTCTCAGTCATTATTACTTTAACCATTTTCTCTGTTCCTTTCTCTCTTTCTTCTCTTTCTCATATTCTCATTAAGCAAACATTATAACCTTTTAAAATTATCCCACAGTTCTTAGATATTCTGTTCTGTCTCTTTAAATTCTTTTTTCCCTTTGCATTTCTGTTTCGAAAGTTTGAAACATTTCTTTAAGCTCACTGATTCTTTCGTCAATTGAGTCCAGTATGTTGAGTAGTCCATCAAAGGAATCCTTTATTTGTTACAGTATTTTGATGTCTAGCAATTTTCTTTGGTTCTTTCTTAGAGTTTCCATTTCTCTGTACATTACCCATCTGTTCTTGCATGTTGCTCATTTTTTCCATTAGAGAATGTTAATTATAGTTGTTTTAAATTCCTGATCTGATAATTCTAAAATCTCTGTTATATCTGAGTCTGATTCTGATGCTTTCTTTATCTCTTTGAAATGTGTTTTTATCTTTTAGCATGTCTTATTATTTTTTGTGGAAAGCCAGACATGATATACTGGGTAAAAGGAACTGAGGTAAATAGGCCTTTAGTGTGAGATTTTATGTTGATCTGGCCAGGATTTAGACTGTGTTTACCATTTTCTGTGGATAGCAACTTCTTAAAAATGATCTGTGATGTGTGATTCTTCCAGTTGTAATCTCTTGTTATTATACGGAGCTCTACTGATGTCATGTAAGATATGGAGAGTGGGTATAGACCTGTGATTAGATCCCAGACTTTTAGTGAGTCTATTGCCTTGGGCTGTGACTTCTCAGTCTCACCCTTCCCTCTTTGGTGAGGTAACAAGGCTAGAGTTGAGTTTTTTCTTCTCCCAGATTCTAGTAAATGCCCAGTTGGTTAGACTCTGGTAAAATAGTTTTTCTTGAGCACAGGCCTTGTTAAATATACCAGAAATCTCAGTGTATTTAAAAATGGCTATTTTTCCTTCCCCCCTGCTGGAAACATAAAGGGACTTTTCTCTGATCTTCACTGTGACAAGCTGGTAGGGCTCCTAGAGTTAAAACATATGCAAGTGTGCACCTCTTTTTTCTAAGACTGGGCCTCCCTGGAGCTTTTAACTCTTACACTTGTCCACACTGAACCTCCAGCAATTTGTTAATTACAGTGGCTGCTAGTGTGTACAGATATGTATTAACATACACAATTATCAGTCACTTAACGACAGGGATACGTTCTGAGAAATGTGTTATCAGGCAATTTTGTCATTGTACGAACATATAGAGTATATTTACACAAACCTTGATGGTATAGCCTAATATACACCTGGACTATATGATCAAGTCTATTGCTCCTAGGCTACAAATCTGCACAATATGTTACTGTTCTGAATAGTGTAGGCATTTGTAGTTACAATGGGTATTTGCATATCTAAATATAAAAAAGGTACAGTAAAAATATAGCATTATAATCTTATGGGACCAACAGTGTATATGTGGTTTGGTCATTGACCAAAATGTCATTATGTGGTGCATGACTGTATAATTTATCCTTTTCTTCTCTTTCATCTTTTCAGGTTCTTTAACAGAATTGAGAATTTGGTTTTAGATTATTAGTAATTTTTTTCTTAACAAAATGCTTTATCCATTGATAAAATCCATTCTAAATGCTACATTATACTTCAAAACCATATTATCAACAATTATGTAGCTTTATTTTCATTCTTTTTAATACTTGGTGTGTCACATTTGAAACCTAGTATATCATTAACTTTTTCATTGAATTCATTGATTATTAATAATTGAATTATTATTATTCAATTTTTAATGTAATTATTCAACAATTTTTTCTTTCATATATTGCTAGTTTATGTCATTTGTCTGTTTTTCTGTTGGGGGATTTATATGCTTTATTGTTTTATAAAATCTCTTTGTATATGAAAGCTATTAGATCATCTTATTTTACCTGGTGATATGTTTTTAGATTTATTTATGCCGTTTTCTGTTTGGCACCAGATCAAGACTTATTAGGATTTCATTAGGGAAATGGTGAAGAGCATGGACTCTGTATTCAAATCCCAGCTCAGCCACTTGATCATTGTATGATCTTGGGAAATTGCTTAATCACTTTTAACTCCTGTAAAACTGATATAAAACAATAGTACCAACTTCATGGAGTTGTTGAGGAGATTAAATGACTTAAAAGGTTTAGTATAAAATCTATCATAATGTAGTGAAGACTCAATCATTTCTGATTGTTATTATTTGTGTTTTTTTAAACAGATAAACTAAGCAAAGATAAAGAGAATGATACAGAATTAATGAATGTAAGAGTTATATTTGCTGCCCTCTCTGGCTTCTTCACCTTTCCCCTAGGTGAACCTTGCTGGAAACCTTTTATACTAAGGCATTTGGATCCTATTTATCGGAAGTATTGCCAGTGACTGCCCCTCCCCCATTCCCTTCCCTTTTATGGGGTAGCATATTTGATATATAATCTTGTTCTCATTTTGTTTCAACAACTGGGAAATTTGTTGAGTACTCTTTATGTAGGTTTTCAATGAACTGTACTTTTTAAATACTATAAATAAAGCTCAGTAAATAGAGGGCTATTTTAAAGTACAATGTATAGTTAATATTAAATCTGTTTTTCCTATTTATATAATAGTGGCAGTTGTACAAGTAGAAGATATATCGAGTGAACAAAAGGGTGTTCCTAGCTCCGGATTTGCCATGGAGACTTGACTTCTTTTTTTGATTAGTGACATTTTTCTCCTCCGAAAGCTTGGAAGAATGGGAATGTGAGCTTTCCATGGGGAAGTCTTATTGGTGGTGTTACTTTTTATGTAAGTTTTACATATGTGTCTATTCTGTGGTTGAATAAAATATTAATATGTCCTCACTATGGCCACCAGCGCAATTCTTGTACATATGCTACCCATTATTCTCAATTCTCATTCCTAAAAGGTCACATGAATGTAAAATTTGTACTCTTTTACCCTTGAAAACTTTGTAATGATCACCGTATCTTTTTGATTATTAGATTAGCAAATGCTTAAGTTCTCATGAAATTCTCTTTATAAACTATTTTTAGTTTTCAGGTATTTAATCACTCATGCCTTATAGAAAGGCAAAAAAAAACCTGGTTATTAATTAAAAGGAATATAGATAGAATCATTGTATTGCTATTACTCAATCTATTAATGCAGAAATAAGCTAGATTATTTATATTTATATATGTGGATTTAAATTTAATATATACTGAATATGTAATATATAATATAAATATAAATTTACACAATATATTTATATTACATATATTATATATAGATTTATTATATATAAGTTTATTTCATATATATACACAAGAGAGGACTTTTTTATGATCTCATTTTATAGGAACAGAATGTTAGTGCTTGAAAGGGGAACATTAAAGATCATGTAAACACTCTCGTTTTACAAACAATAAGCTTAGAAAGGCAGCACATGGCTTACCTAAGGTCTCACATGGGAAAACCTAGTCAAGAATTCAGGGTTGTGTTCATGATACCACACTACCTATGACTATAGTCATATTTTCACTCAATTTTCACTCAAACCCAATATATTTTATTTAACTTTATTTTTAACATCACAGCTTTTTTTTACGTGGCTAAGCCTGTCAAGATTTTCCTGTTCAATAACTTGGCAGATTTCCTTTAAACAAGAGCTATCTTATTAGGCACTGACGCTACTGAAAAAAATAGTAAGGTTACTTTCATTGAAAATGCTCAAAAGCAGCTACCCTGGTACTTGCAATCTGTTATATATAGTCCCATCTTGAAGCCCTAGTAGAAGAATAAATACTTTATTTTGCCTTCACCTGTGCACTTCAAGAGGTGTTATGACACATTGTGCATGTTGTGGGCTTTGAAATTGTGTGCTGTATTCAAATGTTTCTAAGCAGTTCAAGTCTGTCATAATTAACTTGGTGGGCTTCATAGTTAAGATTGAAAATGATATTTTAATGGCTGTGTCATTTTCATTAAACAACATATCAAAAATACAGCTAGCTCTGGTACCCCTGGATAATACTCATTTTCTTACCCCCACTCCTCGTGAGGCATACAGTGTGGCGATCTCCATGGTAAGTAGTGCTTGAGAGACCCTACGCTGATCTCTCTTAAGTAGGGCTTACCTTGAATTAACAATGTCTCTTTAAATTGCTAAACTGTCAAAATGCGTATAAGATATTAGCATAAAATCTTTTTCTGACTAAGATAAAAGACAGGCTTAAGCATTTCCAGTGTTTAGTGGCATATATCTTAGGTGGAAAGGCCAGTATATTTTCCTACATCATCTTTATGCCAACTCTATGAATATCTAGCACATAATAGGTGCTTTATCATAAGTACTCTTGCTGTCAACATCTTTCTTTGCTTGGTTGCCTGAGCTCCTATGAGGGATCAGATATGATAGATTTTTTGATACATAGTCATGTGCTACATAATGATGTTTTGGTCAATGACCTGATGACATGTACTATGGTGGTCCCATAAGTTTATAATACTGTATTTTTACTCTACCTTTTCTCTGTTTAGTTATGTTTAAACACACAAATACTTACCATTGTGTTACAATTGCCTACAGTATTCAGTATAGTAACATGCTGTACAAGTTTGTAATCTAGGAGCAACAGGTAATATTAGGTCATTAAATGTGAAATGTCAATTTCAAATCAAAAGTATAGTTTATTGTGTCTCAAACAAGAAGCAGTACAATTAATCAAAGTGTGCACCTAAACTATCAACACAATTTTGCCATCTTAACAGTACTTTGCTTATGCTAGCAGTGAAGTAGCCTGGAGAGCAAGTGGCAATGAAATCCTGAAAGGCGTTTTCCACAGCTTGTTGAGAATTGAATATTTTTCCTTGCAAGAAGTGGTCCAAAGCCTGGAAGAAGTGGTAGTCAGTCAGTGCAAGGTCTGGTGAATATGGTGGATGACAGAGATTTCCAAATCCAACGTCTGTAGTTTGAGCAGTGTTGTTTGTGTGACATGTGGTCTTGCAAGAGGATTGGCCTGTCTCCATTGACCAGTCTTGGCTGCTTAATCACAAGCATCCTCATCATTTTGTGCAATTGGTTGCAGCAGTCATCCACTGTAATGGATTGACCAGGTTTCATGAAGCTGTAGTGGATAATACCTGCGCTAGACCACCAGACAGACACCATTGGCTTTTTTGGATGAATATTCAGTTTTGGACTGTGTTTCAGCACTTCATCTCTATCCAGCTATTGTGCTGAATGCTTGTGATTGTCAAAAAGAATCCATTTTTCATCACACATAACAATATGGTGTAGAAATGGTTCAGCTTTATGTTGTGACAGCAAAGAAAGGCAAGCTTTGAGACGATTTCTCTCCTGATGCTTGTTTAATTCATGCAGTACCCATCTATCCAGCTTCTTTACCTTGCCCATTTGTTTCAAATGGTCCAATACTGTTGGAATAGTAATGTTAAACCTTGCTGCTAATTCATGCGTAAGTTGAGATGGATTCACTTCCACGACAGCTTTCAGCTCATCATTATCCACCTTGGTCTCAGGTCACCCACATGGCTCATTTTCAAGATTAAAATCACCAGAATGAAACTTCTCAAACCATTGACATACTATGTGTTCATTAGACACATCCTTCCCAAACACTTGGTTGATATTTTGAGCTGTCTGTGCTGCATTGGTTCCACGATGGAACTCATATTCAAAAATAACATTAATTTTTGACTTATCCATGGTTTCACAAAAATTGTTCTAAAGAAACATTTGAAAGATAATTACAAGCCAAACTGTGCATTTGAAAGAACGAGGATGTACCTTCACAATAAAACAACCACCACAACAAAAGAAAACAAAACAAGAAGTGTCAAAGTGAAATGTCAGAGACATCAACTGTCAAACTTAGTACTTAAGGAAATCGGACATTCCATACTTAATAACCAATACCATATAACCTAGGTATGTAGTAGGCTATACCATCTAGATTTGTGTAATTATAATCCATGATGTTCATACAATGACCAAATCACCTAATGACACATTTTTCAGAATGTATCCCAATTGCTAAGCAACACATGAGTGTAATTTAAACATGGAGCCAGTAGCATTTCCTGATAGGATATGAGTTGTGTGAGAAAGGAGTCAAGGATGACCCCGTTTCTGTCCTGAGCAACCAGGAAGATAAATTTGCATCAATTAAAATGAGGGAGATTGCAGATATAATAAGTTCAAGAGGGGGTCTGGGGAAGAGGTAGTAGAAATCAGTAATTCAGTTTTGGCCATGATAAGTTTGAGGTGTCTATGAGACATTAGATGAAATGTTGAATAGGCTAGTTGGAGTTTAGAAGAGAAAGCTAGACTAGAGATGGAAATTTGAGAATAATAAGGTAAGCAGATGATATATAAAGCTGTGAGAGTACTAAGATAACCATTAGGAGTGGATTTAGTTATTGATCAGGAACATGGTCTGAGCCTGGGGACACTGCAGCATTTAGAAGTTGGGATAAGTGGAGGAACCAACAAAGGACTTAGGGAAGGAATGGCTGTGAGATAGGAGGAAACTCAAGAAGAAGGCAATATCCTCCATGCAAAAGAGATAAAATGGCTGCCTACTCTCTTGTGTGGGATGCTTTATAATTTGACCAAAGCCCTCTGCCTTCAAATGAGGCCATTGCAATTTTGCTGAAATGTTTATTTCTCAAGAGGGGAATTTCTTTCTATGAACCATGTGAGAGCTGGGATAGAACCTCTCTTGCCTTTTCTGATAACCTTATCTGGCTCTCTGGAGTTTCAAGAGATGTTTGATAGAGAGCCATGGAACTCTTGATGTTTCTTGTTGACAACCTGTAGGAAGGATACATTCATATATCCCATAGATAAGACCTGGTTCAAGGTGCTGATCAGGAATTTCAGGCTGTGCATGCCCTCAGGCACAAGATTGAGACTTCTGTTGGTCTTACAATAGAGTATAGGGGAATTAGAGTAAGTGTTGAACTAGTAAAAAATATAAGAAGACTGTATATATCTCTCAATGTACATCTACCGTTATGTCAAGGACGTGATTCTCTTCTATTTTCCAGCCCAAGAATTGGGCTGAAAAAAGCATAGCCTGAGCCGTCCCCGGAGGGGTTTACTAGCCCAATCCTAGATGGGCCACTCTGCATGACTTTGGAAGACCATCTGATAGATTTAACTTTCACTTCTGCCCCTGGAGGCCAGGCATATAGCACCCGGCTGTGGTCTGCAAACTCTGAGCCTGATACCTAAGGACTGCATTTCAGGCCACCAGCTCAAAATCCAGAGAGCAATGCCCAGTCAAGAGCTAGCATTATGTGTGTGTTTTGGGGGAAGGTGGGGCCTCCAGGAAAGATGGGTGGATGCAGACAAAGTTCACTGTGTATACAAAGTGGGTCGACAAGTACAAATGATACGGCATCAAGCAGCTCAGGAGTATCTTACAGATGGTTTGCTTATTGTCTCAGTCAACCTGGGTACACGTTAAAGGAATCCAGTCCCTTGGTACAACTTTGCATTTGTTCCTTTCCAGTTTCTAAATCAGAACCTGGGTAAACCTTCCTCGTTAATTGCTAGCTCTATATCATTCTTGCCTGTGCACTCTCTACAACTCCAACAGGACATGGGAAGACATACCCTGGTATCCCCCCATGCTAAACAGAGTCCTGGGATTTGAAAAACACCTATAATTAGGTATTGCAGAACTCTTTGTGGCCCCAAATATAATAATTTATAGTCATGCGATACTTAACAATGGGGATACGTTCTGAGAAATGTGTCGTTAGGTAATTTCGTCATCACATCAGAGAGTGTATACAAACCTAGATGATACAGCCTATTGCTCCTAGGATATATATCTGCACAGCATTTTACTATTAAATATATTGAATAATGTAGGCAATTGCTACACTGTGGCAAGTATTTGTGTATCTAAACCCATCTAAACACAGAAAAGGTAATATGTTAAGCTACGATGTTACAACTACTGAGATGCTACTAGGCTATGGGAGTTTTTTAGCTCTGTTATAATCTTGTGGGACCACCATCATACATGGGATCCACTGTTTACTGAAAAGACATTATGCGGCATGTAACTATTTTATCCTTTGTGACACTTATGAGAGGAACATGTACTGTCTGGGAAACCCAAAGGCCTACAGTTGAACTTCCATTGCTAACTTGACAGTGTGTAGCCTTGGATTTTCTTTCTATGCTGGCCCTGTTTGGGTTTTAATACATCCTACTTTATATTGGTAAACTCACATACATGATCCATTTCATTTCCTGCTCAGACAGAAAGACAACCACTACAGACACAGTGCACCTTTTTCTCTAATGAAATTAAAAGTTCTGTATCCTCTTATAGATTCTATTAAATAGTTTACTTTTTGTTTCTGGAAGATCCTCTTTACTACCTTCCAAATCAAGGTACATTTGTTCAAATATCAGATCATGCTTAATTAATTCATTCTTTTTTTATTGTGAATTCTAATCAGTATTTTGCCTCTGCCTCAGATACTTGTTTTTGCCCTTTAATATGTAACCTAATTGAAACTGATGACATTAGCAGGTAGATGAGGAAGAGTCTTTGAAGATTCTACCTCTAATCTTTACTGTGTGAATAAGATGATTATAATATATTTTTTCTTTTGTAAACTTAATTTTTTAACTGGTAAGTAAAAATTGTGTATATTTACAGTATACAACATGATGTTTTGATATATATACACATTGTGGGAATGGCTAAATCAAGCTATTTTTAACATATGCATTACCTCACACACCATTATTTTTGTGGTGAGAACACTTGAAATCTACTCTCTTGGTAATTTTCAGTATGGAATATATTGTTATTAACTGTAGTCAGCATGATGTACGATAGATCTTTTGAACTTATTCCTCCTGTCTAACTGAAATTTTGTGTCTTTGACCAACGTCTCCCCAATCCCCCCAACCCCCATTCCTGGAAACCACCATTCTGCTCTCTGTTTATGAGTTCAATTTTATTAGATTCCACATATAAGTGAGATCATACAGTATTTGTCTTTCTGTGCCTGGCTTGTTTCAATTAACGTAATGTCCTCCAGGTTCATCCATGTTGTCCCAAATGACAGGATTTTCTTTTCTTTTTTTAAGGATGAATGGCATTCCATTGTGTGAATATACACCACATTTTTTTTATCCATTCATCCATTGATGGACCTTTAGGTTGATTCCATATTTTGGTTTGTGAATAGTACTGCAATAAACTGTGGGAGTACAGATATCTCTTCACCATACTGATTCATTTCATTCGCATATCTACTGAATAGTGGGATTTTTGGATCATATGATACTTCTATTTTTAATTTTTTGAAGAAACTCCATACTGTTTTCCACAATGGCTGTACTAATTTACATTCCCACCAACAGTCTACAAAGGTTCTCTTTTCTCTACATTTTTCTCAACACTTGTTATCTTTAATCTTTTTGATAATGGCTATTCTAACAGGTGTGAAGTGATATCTCATTGTGATTTTAATTTGCATTTCCTTGATGATTGATGTTGAGCATTTCTTCATATATCTGTTGGCCATTTGTATGTCTTCTTTTGAGAAATGGTTACCTAGGTCCTTTGTCCAGTTTTAAATTGGGTTATTTGTTTTCTTGCTATTGAGTTCCTTATATATTTTGGATATTAACCCCTTACCCAAATGTAAGGTTTGTGTATATTTTCTTTTCTTCTGTAAGTTGTCTCTTCACTCTGTTTATTGTTTTCCTTTGTGGTGCACAAACTTTTTAGTTTGATGTAATACCATTTGTCTATTTTTGCTTTGGTTGCTTGTGCTTTTGGAGTCATATCCAAAAGTATGGATAGTATGGACATTTTAATAATATTCATTCTTCTAATTCATGAACATAACTTTCTGTTTATTTGTGTCATCTTCAATTTTTTAATCAATGTTTTATAGTTTTCAGTGTACAGATCTTTCATTTCCTTGGTTAAATTTATTCCTAAGCATTTTATTTTATTTATTTTTTTTATGCTATTGTAAATGGGATAGTTTTCTTGATTTCTTTTTTGGATAGTTCATTGTTAATGTATAGAAATGCTATTGATTTTTATATGTTGATTTATTATCCTGCCACTTTGCTGAATTTGCTTATTAATTCTAACAGGTTTTTGGTGGTGTCTTTAGATAATCATGTCGTCTTTAAACAGAGACTATTTAACTTCTTCCTTTCGAATTTGTGTGCTTTTTATTTTTTTTTTTTCTTGCCTGATTGCTCTGGGTAGGACTTCCAGTACTATGTTGAATAGAAACAGAAAGAGTAGGCATCCTTGTCTTGTTCCAGAATTTACAGGAAAAGCTTTCAACTTTTCACCTTTCAGTATATTAGCTATAAGATTGTGCTATGTGGCCTTTATTGTGTTGAGGTACATTCCTACTATACCTAATTTGTTGAGAGTTTTTCTTGTGAAAGAATGTTGAATTTTGTCCAGTGCCTTTTTGGCATCTATTGAGATTATCATATACTTTTTGTTCTTCATTGTGTTAATGTGGGGTATCACGTTTATTGACTTACATATATTGAACAAATCTTGCATCCTAAGGATAAATTTCACTTGATCATGGCGAATGATACTTTTAAGGTGCTGTTGAATTTGACTTGTTAATATTTTGTTGAGGATTTTTACATCTATGTTCATTAGGGATATTGGCCTGTAGTTTTCATTTCTTGTAGTGTCTTGTTTGCCTTTGATATCAGAGTAATGCTGTCCTCATAAATGAGTTTGGAAGTATTCCCTACTCTTCAATTTTTTGGAAGGGTTTGAGAAGGATTAGTATTATTAATAGTTCTTAAAATGTTTGGTAGAATTCAGCAGTGAAGCAAATCAGGTCATGGGTTTTTCTTTGATGGGAGACTTTTTATTACTGATCCAATCTCCTTACTGATTATTGGTCAGTTCAGATTTTCTATTTCTTCATGGTTGGTAGGTTGTATGTGTCTAGGAATTTATTCATTCCTTCTAGATTATTCAATATTTTGGCATATACTTGTTCATAGTAGACTCTTATGATCCCTTGTATTTCTGTGGTATCTGTTGTAATGTATCCTTTTTCATTTCTGATTTTATTTGAGTTTTCTCTTTTTTCTTACTTCGTCTAAACGTTTGTTGATCTTATTTATCTTTTCAGAAAACCAACTCAGTTTCATTGATGTTTTCTATTGTTTTTCTATTTAATTTATTTCTGCTCTTATCTTTATTATTTCCTTCCTTCTGCTGACTTTGGGCTTAGTTTGTTTTTTGGTTCTAGTTCCTTGAGGTGTAATGTTAGATTGTTTATTTGAGATCTTTCTTCTTTTTTGATGTAGGCATTTATTGCTATAAACTTCCCTCTTAGAACTGCTTTTGCTGCATCTCATAAGTTTTGATATGTTGTGTTTCTATTTTTGCTTGTCTCAAGATATTTTTAAGTTTTCCTTTTAATTTCTTCTTTGACCCTTTGGTTGTTTAGGAGCATGCTGGTTAATTGCCACATATTTGTGAATTTTCTGAAATTCCTCCTATTATTGATTTTTGGTTTCATATAATAGTGGTGGGAAAAGATACTTGATATGATTTCAGTCTTCTTAAATTTGTTAAGACTTGTTTTGTGGCCTAGCATATGCTCTATCCTGGAGAATGTTCCATGTGGGCTTGAGAAGAATGCATATTTTGCTACTGTACAATGGAATGTTCTGTATATCTCTGTTCAGTACATTTGGCCTAAAGTGTAGCTTGAGTCCAGTATTTCCTTAATGATTTTCTGTCTGAATAATCTGTCCCTTGTCT
The DNA here is from genome assembly GCA_963575035.1 of Avahi laniger. Classification (NCBI taxonomy): domain Eukaryota; kingdom Metazoa; phylum Chordata; class Mammalia; order Primates; family Indriidae; genus Avahi; species Avahi laniger. The sequence continues at coordinate 30,462 of CAUYSK010077931.1, read as the reverse complement.
AAAGTGGAATATTGAAGTCCATGGTTATTATTGTATTGTAATCTCTCTCTCCCTTCAGATATATTAATATTTACTTTATATATTTAGGTCATCTGATGTTGATTGCATTTATATTTATAATTGTTATACGCTCTTGATGAATTGACCTCTTTATCATTATGAAATGACCTTCTTTGTCTCATTTTAAAGTTTTTTGACTGTTAGTCTATTTTATCTGATATAAAAATGGCTATCTATACTCTCTTTTGGTTTATATTTGCATGGTATATATTTTTTTATACTTTCACTTTTCTTTCACTTTCAATCTATGTGTGTCCTTAAAAATGAAGCTAGCCTCTTACAGGCAGAATATAGTTGTGCCTTGTATTTTTATCCATTCAGTCAGTCTACATCTCTTGATTGGAGAATTTAATCCTTTAACATTCAAGGTAATGATTAATAAATAAGGTATTAATTTTGCAAATTTCTCTTTGTCTTTTATGTTTGAAAGTTTGATTATAATTTGTTTGTTGTGGTCTTGTTTAGATTGAATCTGCTTGTTTGACTTTCCTGTACCTGGATATTTATCTTTCCTCAGACCTGGAAAATTTTCTGCTATTATTTCTTTAAATAAGATTTCTGGCCCTTTGTCTCTCTATTCTCCTTCTCAAAATCCTGTAACTTGAATATCTGAATTTTTGATGCTCTCTCATAAATTTCTTAAGCTTTCTTTTTTCCTTTTCATTCTTTTATTTCTCCTCTGACTGTATATTTTTAAATAAATTATCTTTGAGTTCATAGATTCTTTCTTATGCTTAATCAGTTCCGCTATTGATACTTTCTTGAATTTTTTATTTCATTCATTGTATTTTTCAGCTCCAGAGTTTTTGATTTTTTTTAAAAAAATAATTTAATCTTCGTTAAATTTCTTACTTTGGTTATTTTTTTTTCCTGATTTTATTGAATTGTTTCTCTATATTTTTTAAATTCACTGAGCTTCCTTAGAATAATTACTTTGAATTCTTGATCAGGCAGTTTACATATCTCCATTTCTTTTGGGTCAGCTAGTACCAAATGATTGTGTTCTTTTGGTGGTGTTATGTTTCCTTGGTTTTTCATGTTTCTTGTTACCCTATGTTGATGTTTCCACATTTGGTGGAGTAATCGCCTCTTCCAGACTTTATGGGCTAGTTTTACTGTTGAAAGAGCTTCTTTTATGGGGTACTTCAAGGACACTTGCTGGGTGGGGGTGCAGTAGTTCTGGCACCAATAAGGGTGCAACTATGTAGTGTCTATGCAGCTTTATCAGCTGAGGTTGGTGTTGACGAAGACTGCAGGATACTCAGTTGCTGATGCTGTGGATGTCTGCAGTAGCAGCAAGGGTTTTGGGGTCTTTGATGGCTAGATGGCAATGGCTGCTAAAGTCCTCTTGATTTCTTTTTTTCCCACTGAGGAAGTTGTGGCTGAGGGGATCTTTCTTGACACCGAGTTTGGCTTGCAGGCCTGCTTGCAGTTTGTGGTGGCACCAGTGTCTGATGAGTGGTGCCCATGGCAAAGCCATGGAGCTGAGGCCTGAAGCATGGGCACATATAGAGGGACTATGGCTCTGGGATCTGCAGTGGTAATGGCACTGGTGCCTGGTGTGCAGGTGCCCCTGCTGCCACGTTGGTAATAATATGCAATGTAAAATAGCTGGAGAGCGAAGACCTGGAGCACAGATATGTGCAGTATTACAGTTGGTTTTGGGTTCAGGGCAGGGCCTAGCTTTCTGTGGTGGCTGAGCCAGTGTTTGGAGCACAGTTATTCACAGCAAGAGCGTGGCTCCAGGGTCTGGAGTGCCAACTAACTTGCTGTGATGATGGCTTTAGTGTCTGAGATGTGGATGAGCCCTGTGCAGCCAGAGAGACTAGGTCTGGAGTGTAGACACTCATGAGGTGGCCATAGCGCCAGGGTTGTAGCACAAACAGTACTGGGAGAAGTGGCTCCTTTCCTGAAGCAGATCAACAGCAGCCATTTCTTGGGTTGGAGAGGAGTGTGTAGCCATGTTTCCCTCTCTGGCATTCCCTGGCAGGAATGCCTATTTGTTAACTCAGTGGCAAAAGATTCTGTTGTCCTCAGCAGAACAGGCTGCTGGGGACCATGGTGGTTCACCAGGTGGCTGATACAGATAGCCTCTGCCTTTCTTCTTTGTTCCTGGCTATCTCCTGGCATCTCAAGTATGCTGATCTTATCAGTGATCCTTTCAATGTGAATATTCTCCTTTTTTTTTTTTTTTGATCCACTGTATTGCTGCAGATTCTTTAATGGGATCTTGGGACCTCCCTGGGATATTTTGTTTGTGGATAGCTATCTATGTTTTTTTTTTTTTTTATGGGAAATGAAAGCTGGTATCTCCTGCTCTGCCACTGTGGTGATGTCCTGTCATTCATTCATTCTTTTAAACACCAATTCAATTCAACACTTGCTCTAATGGTCTGGGCACTGAGTATATGTGGTATAGTGTAGACTCAGGTTCTTCCCTAAGTGTATGAGTTTTAAAAAGAAGATTACAAAGAAGAAGTATGAGATTTTTGGCACTAGCACATCTGGTCATGTAACCCCTCTGCTTCCAGATGACTACAGGATGAAATGTCACACTCTTTGCATGCTATGGAAGGCTTTCATGACCTGAACCCCTCTCTGTCCAAGTTTAATTCCTCTTCTCTCCACCCCCACCTTTAGCAATTTATATTTTAGAAAACCTGAACCAATTCCCCCAAATATACTGTGCTGTTATGGTTGTTTCTCTGCCTTTACACATGGAGTCCCCTTCCTTGGAATATACTTTTTCCCCCCATAAGATAGATGTGAGATTTCTTTCTACCAGACTTATATACCCCTTATAAAACAATTATCATACTGTATTATGATCACTTACCATTTTCCATTCTCTTTATAAGTTTTTTGAGGGTGAGATACAGTTTCGTGTTGTTTTATTCTTCTCTGGTAGAGTTTTAAGCACATCCATTTAGTAAATATTTACTGCTTTAGAAACAGGAGATACAGCAGTAAACAGATAGGCAGGTCCTCAGCTCATAAGGAGATACTAAACAAGGAAACAAATAAACAGGATGACATCTGATAGAAGCTATGGAAGAAATAGGATCACATGATAGGAAATGGTAGTGGTTGGTGAGTGGGAAGAGGTGCTAATTTAGATAAGGATTTCAGGGAAAGCCTCACTGAGGAGGTGATATTTGAGCTAAGGTCTAAAGTCTGAGAAAACAACCAAACAAAGAGCTTGGGGGAGTGTTAAAAGCAGAAGAGAAAGCAAGTACTTGATATGTTGGAGAAACTGAAAGAAGACCAATGTGTTTGAAGCACAATGGGACAGAGTGTTTTGAGATGTGTTTGGAGAGATAGGCAAGAGTTGGATCATGTAGGCTTTTGTCCACCTTCAAACATTTCTTGAATTGAGTATGTCAAACCTGAAGTCTAATTATGCATATATTGTTTTTATCCTTTAACATACCCTTAGGCTCCATTTCTCTGCAGCCATGTTTCCACTGGGCCTGAAATCGCTGCAATAAGAGTAAAAGTGTTATACATTTCTCTCATCAGCTTTATTAGTGAAATTTCACCAGATCTGGAAACATTAAAGGAAGCAACTTATTTTCGGCATTTGGTCTTCTGAGTAGTCCTCTAACAACAGCCATAGCATAATGAATTCAGGATGATGTGAAAGATGATTACAGAAGAATTAGATAAGCACAGTTCATACAGACCTCTATGTAGTGCCCAGGTTGCAACTCCTTTCATTTGCTCCTAGTTTTTGTCTCCATATGATCAGGGTCCTTAAAAAATGAAAGAAAAAAATCTCCATTTCCAGAATCGGTTCAGTTCTTGAACTAGCAGAAAGTTAGTATAGAATCTAATGCAAAGACCACACATGAATTCTGGAAATTTTACTATATTTTTTCAGAGATGGCATTTGAGCTGCCTTTCTTCCTGCTTTCTTTTCTTTCTTTTTCCTTCACTTGCTCCCTCCTTCCCTCCCTTTCTTCCCTCTTTCCTGAGGACTGAAAGTTATAACTGCTAATTTGAAGAATCTAAAAGGGTTCAGGATAACAGGGAAGTGGACTACACATTCTTCCAGCTGCTGCTGTTCACAACACTTTTGACAGTTAAAATACATCATGCATTCTCTTGTCCTTTTAACGTAAACATTTACTGTTTTAAGTGGACTATAGAATGAAACCAAAATAGAAGGATGCAGACTGATATTGCAGAGGTGAAGCTAAGCACTAGACTAAATTAAATAAAAGCAATTTGCAATCTAACTCATAGTTACATATTGTATATTACACCGTGTTTGTCCCTGGGAAAGATTAAACAGAGTGCTTTCATCGCTTGCTCTATTTTTACAACCTGTTACCAGAAGGGAGTTTCATGTAGAATAGGAAAAATTTTTTAATTAGAATTAAATTAAAGAGAAATGGAAAAAATTTTAAGGTCAGGGTAGACTCCTTGGTATTGAATTTCTCCTATGTTTAAGCATTGTCTAAAAGTTAAGAAAACAATGCCATCTCTAATTTTTGTTGTTTGTTAATTTCCCAGAAAAATCTTGATCATCTTCTTTCTCTTTATGTTGGTATCTGTCTCAAGCCTTTGCTTTCAACTCTTATTACTTCTTTCAAATTGTGTTAAAGTTGAAGACTAAGAACCTGCAAAATGACCCACATTTGAATTCTGGACCTACTCCTGGGCTGACCTGTTCTATTCTTTTTTTTTTTTATGGATATGAAATTTTACTTAAAATTCTAGAAGTTAAAAATGTGACATTCTATAGAATGCCATATTATACAGGAAATTCTGGTGTCCTTAAAGTTAGTTTTACTCTGAGAGAAAAACTTACAAATGAATACAGGTTCCAGTTTATTCAATTTCCTGTTTTGCTTAAAATTTTCCTGCATAACACATAAATTCATCAAACTCCTTTCCTGGTGACAGTGCTTCATTAGATTACTTTAGTGAGTATTCAGGAGATTTTCATCTTATGAGTCATAAAATTCTTTTATTCCCCAAAGAATTTCCTGTGTCTGAATGGAATTTCATGTCTTTGTAGTTTTAGCTGGACTCCTTGAAGCAGTTACTTCCTAAATGACTATATTCTTGAGGCCTGCATGTAATACCTGGGGAGCCGGGTCACAGGTTGACTCCTGTTTTTCAAGAAAATTGAAAAATTAATCCCTTTCACTGCCTTAGTCCTAGTAATTTTATTCAGAAATTTTCTTAAACTTTTTAACCTCTTCCTCTTATGATGGAGATGTTTTCACTTGCCTCCTATGCAGTTCTCAGTATTAATCTCTTTGTGCCTACTTAGGCCTGTTTTTGTCTGTTTCTGTGAGTAACCCCAGGGATTTGATGTTAGTATGTTGCTCGCCTGTCCCATCAGGTTTTCATCACTCTCTTGGTGTAAAGAAAAAGGAGAGAGAGTTACAAATACATTGGATCATTCAGCTATTGATGAGAAAGGACTTTGGATATCCTTTTCCCTTCTCCTCCTCCTCCCCTTCCTCTTCTTTCTCCTCCTCCTCCTTCTTCAGTTCTTCTTCTTCTTTTTTTTTTTTTGAGGTCTTTTTGAAGAAGTGAAAGTCAGGTTGTAGTAGAAAGCTGCCAGAACCCTGTGTGTTCCAGTTTGAAAGGTCCAGGGAAGTGAAGATGATATTTTTTGACATACAAGTTTCAGAAATTCCTATTATATTGATTGATATAGTGATTATTATAATACACACTTCACTTAAGTGAAGTGCTTCATCTGCATGTGCATGTCTTTGTGTGTTTTAAATGATAATGCCTAACTGTGTTCTGATCATAAATGGCAGCTGGGCGTGCACAGAGGAGACTAAAGTCTAGGTCTGGATATGCTGTTTGCCGAGATTCATCTAGCCTGGGACAAACAAATCGTAAGGCTAGTAGAACATCAACACTAACAAATTATTCAGAAGTAGATTACTAGGAAATCTTTTACTAGATTTCAGTATGTTTGGTGTCTTTAAAACAAATCTAAAATTCTACCCCAAAAGCCAGGTACTTATATGACGTTTGTTTTATGGCATTAGCACAGAACTTTTTAATAATTTTAAATTAATAAGAGATTCTGTCTATAAATCACTAAAGAATATATGTACCAAGTTAGTGCTTTAGTTGGTTGATTAGTATATTATTTATTTTGAGAGTAGAAAAAAACCAATGCAGTAATTACTTGCTATTCACACATATTCAGAAAATGTAAGTCCTTGTAATGTAGCACACATTATTATTGCATGATCTATATCCATATGCTGTTTATAACAAGCTGAAAGGTTAAACTCTTGAGAAAAGAACCAGATTCTGGCACAGGACAGTTTTGTGGTAAGGAAAGGTGAATGAATTCCAAAATAAGAAAAGGAGGAAAAAAAGCTTGATGGTTCCACAATAAAATAAGAGAGTTGAATTGGGGATTTGGAAATATAAATGTTAACACAAGCTGACATTTAAAGCAGTTAATTCCCTTCTTTATCTGTATCCTCCTCTATCTCTTCTAATCCTGACTAAGGTAAATGAATTGACTCGCCTTTCTAGCAGGTGAAGATAGGAACAAAGATGTCTGCCACTGCAACCTGTCCCCAGTTTCTTCCCTTGTCCCCTACAATCCCCTTGTGTAGCCCTTCTTTAATAGTTGTTTTTTCTAATAGTTAGAGCAGTCAGTCTGTAGAGCACTTAGAGGCAGATATGTGTCAGTCGGTGATGACTTAATTGCTGTGAGCATGTTGCTAATGATGCTATGGCCACATGTTAGATTATCAGTGTATTTTCATACAGTGGAAAAGGTCATTCTCCAGACACATATTGCTCCTTTGCTTTTTTTTTATATGAATTTGAGATAAAGGGATTTGTGAATGTGGGAATGACTCATTAAAAATATATTCTGGGTCCATCAAGATAGCTATTATTTTAAAAAACACAGAAAATAATAAGTATTGGAGAGGATGTGGAAAAATTGAAATCTTCATATATTACTGGTGGGAATGTAAAATGGTGCATCCAATATGAAAAACAGTGTGGCAGTTCCTCAAAAAATTAAACAGAGAATTACCATGTGATCCAGCAATTCCACTTGTGGGTTTATACCCAAAAGAATTCAAAGTAGGGACTCAAACAGGTACTTGTACTTCATTGTTCATAGCAGCCTTATTCACAACAGCCAAAAGGTGAAACAATTCAAATGTCCATTGATGGGCAAATGGATAAACAAAATTTGGCATATGCATACAATGGAATATATTCAGTCTTAAAAAGGAATGAAATTCTGATACATGCCACAGTATGGATAAACTTTGAAAATATTATGCCAGGAAAAATAAGCCAGTCACAATAGTACAAATATTGTATAATTCTACTTATATGAGTTACCTGGAATGGTCAAATTGTTAGACAGAAAGCAGAATAGCGATTACCAGGGACTGGAGGGAGGAAGTCTGGGGAGTTACTGCTTAATGGGTACTGATTACCAGTTTGAGAAGATGAAAACAGTCTGGAGATGCATGGTAGTAATGGTTGCACAACGATGTGAATGTACTTAATGCCATTGAACTATGTACCTAAAAATGGCTACACTGGTAAATTTTATATTATGCATATTTTACCACAATAATACATATAAAATATGTTTATATGTGTTATCTAACATTATTTATCTTCATTTTTATTTAATAGTAGCTATTTTTTAAAGTTTTATGTAATGATTTCTTAAAATCATCATAACTAGAAATTAAAAGGAGGCAAGTTAGACTTTGAGATACATAGCAAGATGAAAAAACATCTCTTTCTTCCCTACTCTCCTATTTCCCAATTAAAATAATCAAAGGAATGTAAAACATTTTTTTAAACTTTGAGAATTTCTGCAAGATAAGGTAGACTAGGATATGATTAAGAAGATACTAAGAGAAGATTTACCCCTTTCCTTCATAAGAAAGTGGTATAGTCGTAACTTAGGGTGATCCTGTCAGAATGCAAATAACGCTTCTGAAGTTGGAGAGTTGACAGCTAGAGGCCATGTTGGTCCATGGGACAGGTGGGGAACTTTCTATTTTGGAAATCCTTTCACCACTGTGGAACAACTACATCGAGAAGCAACTGAGTGGGGTAACTATGTTACACAACGTAGGAAGAGGTAAGTACTTGGAACTTTCCCTGCTGGGCCAGAAAGTAGCTAGCAGCCAAATGGACACCAGACATGGTCCCATTTTGTATGTGGAAAGGATGCCAGAACAAAGAGTAAATTGGATGTGGAAAAGTGATCCTTGGCATAAAAGATTTGCCAAACACAGTGAAAGACATACAGAGACAAATGTCCCCAGTGAGGACAAACTATAGTACCTACTCCCAACTATTTCCTTCATTGTACCAGATCACTGAGCTGGTAATATTATAGGTGGACAATAAAGTATAGAAGGGGAATATGCTCATATTAACTTGGGGCCAATAGCAGGCCTAAAAAAAATAAAAAATAAAAATAAATAGCAGGCCTAAACTTCTTTCCACTGATGTGGGAAGGAAAAAATGAACAAACTTGGGACTTATAAAATATTCTGCATTGTAAGCAAATGAAAATAACAAACTTCTGGTGGAAAACATACATGTTAAAAATATTTATTATTGAAAAATATTTGCACTTTCAATAAAAGATTTTTGAAAATCCTATAAAAGAGATGAAAGATGGAATGTGATCATAGACTAAGATATAACAGAGCTGGTAGAATCAAGAAAATCCTACAGAAAAACTAATAATCCTATAACATAATTAGAAACTTCATTAGAAGTAGTGAAGAACCAAGTTGAACTTGCTAAATATGTAATTTAGCTTGAAAACTGTCCTATGTAGAGGAAAAGGAAAATGATTGGAAAATTATCAGCAATAAGTTATATATATGTGAACTGTAGAAAACAGCAATCCAACTAAGTGGATAATTGGGGTCCTTCAGGAAGAAAACAGAACAATAAAGAAAGCAACAATAAGAGATGCATGAAGAAAGATACGAATTTCAAGTTTCAAAGACCACGTTTACTATGTGCCTGATAGAATTAGTGGAAAATACCAGTGTCTAGACATACTTTGGTGAAATTTTTGAATTTCAAAATGCAAAACTAACAAAAATATGTTTTAAGCATCTAAACACAAAAAAATCTCTGAAGGAGTAAAAATCATGTTTCAGACATCTTTTCAGCCTTATCCATCAAAAGACAATGAAACAAATTGGCTTTCATCTTGAGAAAGAGAAGATTGTAATTCCTAATATCTGTATCCAGTCAAACTGTTATTCCTTTCCGAAAGAAACAGTGAGATATTCTCAGACGTACAATGATATAGGAAGCATATTGTTCACATACCTTTCTTGAAAAAATTACTTCATGGAATATTCCAGACAGCTGAGAAATGAGCCAAAATAAAGAACTTCATTATGGGGAAATTAAAGCATGTAAGGACTTTTGTGAGAATTGAAACAATAAATATAGAATTAAGTTTAACTCATTGTTTTAAATATAGTATCCCAAACAAAGTACAAAGTCAAAAATGATTTTTGGAGGCACAGATACAACAGGTTGAAATGGATAGTCTCACAAATAATAACTTGGGTCAAAAATCCCTGATTATGTCAACCAAAAAAGTACAATAAGGAAAGAATGCTATGAGGGAAAGTAAATGTGTGCTAATTTCCTCATCTTACACACAAGGTTTTCAATATTTACTGTTTCATTGAATATAAGTGAATTTATAATATATTTGAAATATTGAAGATAATTCATTCTAAAAATAACAATATATATATCTTCCATTAGAAAAAGTCTAATGGATTTCTAAATTAAGGAAACAATTTAGGGAAAAGGGAAATCACAGTGACATATAAAATCAGAAAATATGATGACAGAAGTTGAATGAATTATATCTGTTCTAATATAAATTTAAATGGCATAAACTTTCCCTTTAAGAGAGAGATATATATCGGTTTAAGGAACCAAACTTCCTGAAGGGGGTACTCTGTCTGAAAGAGATACTCATAGCAAAATGACACAGAAAGATTAAAAATAAAAGAATGAAGATAAAATATATGTTTTTGTATAAATTTACTAGAATAAACTTTCCCTTTGAGAAATAGATATCCTGATGTTTAGTCTAAAGAATCAAACTGTCTAAAAGGGGTACTCTATCTAAAAAGGATACTCAAAGCAAAATGACACAGAAAAGTTAAAAATAGAAAGATGGCAAAGATATATCAAACTAAATAAAACTATGAGTCATATTTGACTATCAAAATGAAATTAAAGACAAAAAACATCAAACATTTCAAAGAGAATTTTTAAGAAATTGCAGTTCAAAGGTTGATTTAGTAGATGTACATAGAATTTTATACCTTACAGAGGGTACAGCTTCTTGTCAGGTATCCAAAGAAGAGTTAAGAAGGTATAAGCCATATAGTAAAAGTTACCAGTAAAACCATAATAAATTAGTTCAAAAAATTGTGCAGATCACAATCTCTGAGTAAAAAATAGGAGAATAGAAGTTAACAATAAAGGAGAAGCAAAAATCTCAACTACTTTAAAAAAATAAAACGTTTTGAATGATCCGTGAATGAAATAAGCAAACAAAACTACAATTACATAATTTATTTTCTTGTGGGCAACTGATTTTTCTGTCTGGATGCTCAGAGGAGTTTATATCCTAAATGTTAAGTAATTTCCTCAGTATAATTCTATTTTGATGGTGTGCATTAAATTTTTCTAAAGCACCTTGAACACTTGTGGTCTACAGATTTAGTTCTTCATTTTAGGAAATATTCCTTATAACTTATGAAATTCTGTTTTTGTCTTTTATTTATTTTGCTTTCTGCTTCAGGGTCTCTATCTTTTGTTGTATGCTTTTAAAGTACATCATCTTTAAAAAGTTGCTTTCATTTGTCTATTTTCTTTTATATTTCATTTTCTTGATCTACTTCTTATAAAAAGTTTGATTTTCCTCTATGTCAATTCTGTTTTTTAATATTTCTAATGCATTTCTTATTTCTGAAATAATGGGTTTTTTCCCCTTGACTCTGCAAACTACTTTTCACGTCATTCTGTTAGCCATCTATCTCCTTTTAAAATTTCTTAGGGAGTTCATATTCTCTTTATTTTCCTTTAGAGTATGAAGTGTCTGTGGTTTAATTTCTTTCTGTTTTCTGGGATAAAACTTCCAGAAAAAAAACTTTATGTACTAAGACTTCTTTCATTAGAGACTTTTTTCTTTTCCTTTTTTTACCTTAGTCATTTATGAAAGGCAGTTCTGAAGTTTTTTGTCAATATAAAAAGAAAAGTAGGTGATTTCACTGTGAACCTCCTCCCTGTTTACCTGGCTTTAGTCTCCCTTCCTGCCTTAGCGTGAGGAGCATGGATTATTAGCCCAGCAGCAGTTTAGTAGAACTGAGGGGGAGCAAGGCAGGGGCCTGGCTAGCTGCAGTGACTAAAGTTTGAGTTTGGTCTTCAGCATGCATTTTAGAAGCTCCTGTGTTCGGAGTTTACTAACCCTGAGAGCACCTTTGAATTTTAAATTGTTCTCCTACTGTGGAGTGGACCCTTTGGGTGCTTTGATACAGAGGCCCCGCCCACAGGCCTGAAATATAAATTTAATGTGGTCTGTTGTTTCTCATGTCTGGGGAGAGTGATTCCCTCTTACTCCTTCTCTCTACTTTCAGCCCCGCCTTTGTCAGTGAAAACAATTAACACCTCCAAATTTTTCTCCAAGTTCCTCTTCCCCTCACCAGAATTTTTTAGCATCACATTTCAGTAGTTCTTCCAAGTTCAGTCTCCTCTCTACCCATTGTGTGCACAATGAGGCCCCACTGCACACCCCTCCCTCACACCATAGCCCACAGACCTGGGCCCTGTCACTCTGGTATTTCAAATTTTATCACCCTTTTCCTTTATGATGTCACTTCTCAAAGGCTGTTGTATGATGATAATTTTCCTGGTTTTGGGGACTGAAAAAATATTCTTTCCGTTTTCAAAAACTCATTTCATTTGATTTCTGCCAAGGGAGATAGTTTAAGTTTGCGTTAACACTGCTTCCTTCCCCATAGTCTCCTATTTTGGCTTTTAATTTTGCTTGTCTCCAAGATTCTCTCTTGGCTCCATACCCTACAGCCCAACAACAAATGACCCACTCAGCTTGTATAGTCCTGGTGCCTAGTGAGTTGTGGCATGCCAGGCTTTCTGGGCTGCCTGATCTGCAGGAAGACACTTGATCACTTCCCTGGATTCTTTTCAAAGACTTTGGCATATTCTTTTGAAAATCCTCAGTAGTGGAGAATCTTTGCCTTTGAAGTGTTTTCTTCTCTAAGTATGCCTGAATTATCCTTGCAGCAGTCTTTTGTAATCTTCTTTGGCTTACAGGCTGCTTATTTACAGTGTTTGTAGTTCATCCTTTTTCCTCCTTTGAAAATTAGGCAAACAGAATCTTACTGTCTGCTTTGTACCTGTCTATACCTGGAGCTAGACCTATTCATCCATGTCTACATCTGATTTCAAGTGTTGGCTCTGCCCTCTGATTTCAGTGCTGCTCCTCTGGAATTGGCATTCTTCCTATGATCATTCTGCCTCAACTCTGGTATTTCCTGTAGGATTTGGCTTGGATGTGCCCTTCTGACTCTGCTGCGGTATACCCTTTAGATCAACTTGTCAGCCCAGTATGCAGGCAGATTAGTATCTAGTCGGAAAGATAAGTCTAACATAATAAGACAACAGACAATAATGTAAAGTATCACCAAGTCTGTTTTAGGTAGTATAATAGAGTCAACAAGTGTCATAGACATTCAGAAATAGTGAAGAATGGTTATGGAAAGCTTCAGGGAACAGATAGGATTTGAACAGGGTATAATGAATGGTTGGGATTTGGAGATGTCTAAATTCCAGTCCAATGAAGGAGCATGAATGAAGGAAGAAAATGGGAAGGAGCTTGGCATTTGCAACCATGAAGATCCTTCTCAAAATACTCCATCTTCTTTCCATAAATGAGATTTCAAATATAGGAGGCTGTTGAATTTTTTTTATCTGGAGGCCACAATAATAATAAATTCCTTATATTTGTGTGATGATTAGCTATTTTAAATGCACTCATATAATTATATCATTTGTTCCTCATAACAGCCTTGTGAAATAACAGATGAGAAAATCAAATCCTAAGTATCTTGTCAGAAGTTTCATAGCTAATACATGGTAGAACCAGGAGTGATTTGGGTAGGGAGAGTCTTGTATATCGGGGGCCAATTAGATGTATCTAGATAGAAAATAGTGAGGCTTCAAATAATGATGGTGGCTGTGGAATGGAGAAAGGATGGGAAATTGAGGTAGGCTCCACAGTACTTAATGACTAAGTGGACATGGGAGTACAACAGATGAATTTTGAATATTGATAATTAAAAGAATGGTGATACCATCATTAGAGGCAGGAAAATATATATAAATCAGGTCTCTGATTTGTAATTGAATCCAATTACTTTTGTTTTGTAAGAGGTGGTAAATGGTGGGCACAGTGGCTGGCACCTACAATCCCAGCTACTAGGGAGGCTGAGGCGGAGGGTCACTTGAGCCCAGGAGTTCAAGGTTACACTAAGCTATGATTGGGCCAGTGCACTCCAGCCTAGGCATTAGAGCGAGACCCCATTTCTTAAAAAATAAAAAATGAAAATAAAAAAATTTTTTAAAGAGATAATGGACTCTTTCTGACTCATTGCACCTTCCTGTTTAAAATATTTTGTTGTTGCTTCTCTATCTTTTGGCCAAGATCAAATCTATCATTTAAAATGTTCTTTATATGCTTCTAGACTATTTCTTTAGTTTTTGTCTTTGCCAAGCTACATAATCCTAGTTACTAGTTTATTTAATTGTTTGTATAGGCCATGTTTTTAAATGCTTTTATTGTATTTGTGATTGTTTTCTGAATCTTTTCCATTTTCTCCACATAGCTCCCTGGATGTTAAGTCCAGATTTGTTCATAATACTTTATCGTAGTTACAGCTTGAGCAGTATTGATTTTGAGCAAAGAATGGTATATCAAGTTTCTTAAAATTTGTATACCTACTTCTTCACACCAATGTAATGTTACACTACACTGATGACCCAGATTCAAATTATGCTTCCTACAAAGCACTTTGAAAGATTTTGATAACATTTTGTGAAAGTTTCTAAGAAAGTATTGATGGACTTACAGGTAACATTTCTTCTACTCTGAAAGATAAATGTCTTGACATTCATTTCTAATAGGAAAGTAATTTATCAAGGTGGCAGTAAAAGATAAGGCTGGAAATAGTAACCCAAGGTCTGTGAACCCTGAAGTTTTGTACTTGGATTAATTTTTTTCTAGGGAGAGTTCAGATATTTCATCTACTTTTTGATAATCCCAACTAATTACAAGAAGTAGAGTTTTAAAATTTCAAATTATACAAGATGAAATTGGGGCTCAGTGAGGTTATATTACTTGTCAGAGATTTCACAGACAGCACATGACAGAGCTGGGATTTGAACTTTGTGTGTGTATGTGTATGTTTAAGTTAAAATCCAAATTCCATGCTTTTTCCACTTAATACATCGTACTTGGAAAGTTAAATGGAAATGTGAAAAATGATTCTATTCTAGGAAAAGTCATGGTAGGAAAACCAGGGAAGATTGAGAAGTTTCGAAACAGTGTCCTTGGAATACTCAGACATAGGCTTCAGATAAAGAGTTCTTAACCTAGGATCCTTGAATTAAATTTAGAGGGTTCATGAATTTGTATAGGGAAAAAATTCCATATTTATTTTCACTGATCACAATTTCTTTCAACTATGATATATGTTATAGATAATAGCCCAAAATAATACCTGTGACTTTGTCACCAATAGAAATCACAGATATTTTCATATTAAAATACAATTGTCACAGATATCCCAAAATAACATTTACACTCATAAGTACTTCAAAATTGTGGTAGTTATTAGATCCACCATTAAAGCTTGTTATTTAATGTAACATGCAAATAATAGATGTTTTAGTTTGCTGATCTAAAGAAAGAATAAAGTCTATGGATTGAATAGGCTACAGAATTCCATGTAGGTTAACGAAGGAGTGTGGACACATAAAGCCTACCAAGACGATACTGCTGAACTTTAAGGATAAACAGAAAATCTTATAAACTTCTAAATTTAGAGGAGAATAAGTGTCTGATTAACATTAGATTTCTCATTTGCAACCCTGGAAGATGGAAGATGGCAGAATAACATCTGTAGATGGGGAAAGGAAAGCAGAGAGGAGGAAAATGAAAAGTTTTCTAAAGGCTTTATCTTACCTGAGTGGGAAGAAAGGGAAATAGGAAAGGAAAGATATAGCATCTTGATATGGAAAACAGTGGGTCTTCGTGGAGGAAATGGTATCTAATTTTCAAATAATAATGAATAATTCCATGTTTATGAGCACAGAGAAAAGGAAAGTGAGTTAATAAGGGGGTGGGAGGGAAAGAGAATGAATAAGCATTTGATCCAAACAGCAGAAACAAAAGGAAAAGCACAATATAACATAAATAAATGCAAAATAGGGTGAAAGGAAGATAGATATGTCATTTGTTAAAACAAATACAAATGGACTTAATTCTCCCATTAAAAGACAGAGATTGTCACAGAGACTGGGTTAAATTCTATTTGCTACTTATGAGAAACAAATAGAGTATAAAGAAATACTGATGATTAAAAGATACTAGACCAAGACAAACAAAAAAGAAAGTAGAAATGGCAATATTAATATCAGACCGAGTGCAATTCAAGCTAAAAGGTTCAAAAGGATAAAGAGGGGAATTATGTGATAATAAAAGGGAACTATTTATGAAGACTATGGAGCAATTATAAACCTGTATGTATAAAATAACATAATAAATATATGAATCAGAATCTTAGAAGTGAAAGAAAATTTGATTTAAAAATACATAGTTATAGTGAATGACTTTGGTATATCTCTTTCGGATTGAGACGTATGAGTAGTCAAAATTAAGTAAGGACGTAAAATAACCAAATAATACAGTCAACTTGACTTAATATATATACATAAAATGTCTTTCAAATAAAAAAATCCTTTAAATAAAAATATAAGTTTGTATTTACATGGAACATTAAAAAATATATCATGTATTTGGCCACAAAGAAAATCTCAATAACTTTTTTAAAGTAGAGATTTTTATAGGCCATGTTTTATAATAATAAAATCAGAAATAGATATCTTTCTCTATGGGATACAATGAACATTATACTTAGAGGAAAATTTGTAACCTTGAATACCTTCATTATTAAGGAAAAAAGATGAAAAAAAGGGATTTTATTAAACAAGAACAATAAAAAATGCTAGGACGATGGAATAAGTATAAAAGCTCAAATTAATGAAATAAAACATTAAACAATAGTAGAAAGAATAAATGAATAAAAAATTGATTGTTTGAAATTTCAATAGAACAGATTAATTCATAGTAAATCTGATTAAGGAAAAGAAACTAGAGCAGAAATATTTATGAAAAAGAAAAACAGTAAGTAGATACTTGCCTTTCCTGATAGGAGAACATTTTATGAAGCTGCCATAATAAAATTCTATTGGCATAGAAATAAACAAATAGATCAGTAGAACAAATTGGAGAATCTATAAATACAAGGGGACTTTAAAAAGTTCATGGAAAACTGGAATTAAAAGGTAAAAATAAAAAACATGAACTTATTTCTCAACATAAGCTCCGTCAAGTTGAAGATACTTTTGTAAGCAATGCCAGGCATTTAGTCCATCCCTAAATAGCTGAGGGTCCTGGGAATGTAATCACATCAATGCTATCTTTTTCACATTACCAACTGAAGAAAAATGGGTGCCTTTTAAGGATTTTTTAAGATTAGGAAACAAAAATGTGAGAAGGAGCCAAATCAGGATGGTAAGGTGGATGCCTAATAATTTCTCATGGAAACTCTTGCAAAATTATCCTTGTTTGATGAGAAGGAGCACTGTTGTAATGAAGGGCTCCCTGGTAAGCTTACCCGAGCATTTTTGTACTGAAGCTTTGTCTAACTTTCTCAAAATACTATCATGATGAGCAGATATTATCATTCTTTGGCCCGCCAGAAAGTTAGCAAACCAAGGGTCTTGAGCACCCAAAAAAACTGTTGCCATGACCTTTGCTCTTGTCTGCTTTTGTTTTGACGGGACCACTTGGTAGCCATTGCTTTGATTGTGTTTGGCTTCAGGATTGTACTGGTAAAGCCATGTTTCATCTCCTGTTCTGTTAAAATTCTTTGAAGAAATGCTTGAGGATCTTGATCCTACTTATTTAACATTTCCATTGAAAGTTCTGCCTTTGTCTGCAGCTGACCTGGACACAGTTTTGGCACCCATCAAATGGAAAGTTTGTTCAACTCTAATTTTTCAATCAGAATTGTGTAAGCTGAACCAGTTGAGATGTCTATGGTGTTGGTTATTGTTTCTGCTGTTAATCATTGGTCCTCTTCAATTAGGGCATGAACAAGATTAATTTTTTCCTGGCAAATTGATGTGCGTGGTCTGCACTGCAGGCTTCATCTTCAACATCATCTCAACCCTTCTCAAAAAGAGCCAACCACTTGTAAACTGCTGATTTTTGGTGGGCATTGACTCCATAATCTTTTCGTAAAGCATCAGTAATTCACCATTCTTTCACACAAAGCTTCATCATAAATTTGATGTTTGTTTTTGCTTCAATTTTAGCAGAATTTGTGTTGCTCTGATAGGGTCTCTTTTCAAACTATTGTCTTATCCTTCTTAGTGTCTCAAAACTGGATTCTGTTCAGACATGTTATAAGTTCATGTGAGTTTATTTTGGTGCAAAAAATTTTGAAATCTGTGCACAGTTTTATAATAATATGCATTTTAATGAACTTTTTGAAGGCCCCTCATAGATGCCAGTGTAAATGACAATTTATAAACATGGTATTTCAACTCAGTCAAGAATGGACAATTTAAAATTTGTTGATGGCCCATTTGCTGTTCCATTTGAAAGAAATAAAATTGAAATATTATGCCATATACTTAAATAAATTTCAGATGAATTAAGATCTAAATGCAAAACAAAACAAAAATCCTGCATGAAAATATAGGATACCACGTGCATAGTCCATGTGCAGGGAGTTTTTCTTAACCAAGGCTTATAGCCCAGAAATTGCAAAAGAAAGGGATAGACATATTTGAGTAAAAAAATCATAAACAAAGTCAAACACAGAAACAATAGATATAGAAGAATAATTACAATGCAGAGGCCAGTAATAATATCTATAATATATTAATACAAAGAACTGTTACCAGTTAAGAAGAAAACAACAAATAACCCAATAGAAAAAGGACAAAGAATATGAAGGTTCAAGTTCCAGAAGAGCAAATTCAAATAGCCGACAAACATTAAGAGCTCTCTACCTTATAGGTAGTTGATGAAATACAAATTTTGTTTAAATGAACTACTAGCAGTAATTTACTGGAAATTTTTAAAAGTTTCAACTCCTGTTGTTGATGAGGGAATAGAGGAAAGAGTATTCTACGGTATTTGTTTTGGAAAGCCATTTAGAAATATGTGTTAAATGCAAAAATACATTTACCTTTTGGCCTAGCAACCTTATTCCTAAGAATCTATCCCATAGGAAGAAAAATTCCACCAGATGTAAGAGTGTATGTACAAAAACATTATTGCCATATGTTTCATAGAGGAAAAACAACAGGAAACAAAGTCATTCCTGTAATTTGGGAGATGGTTGCACAGTGGAATATTATGCAACTACTAGAACATTTACATTTTTTAATATGTAGATACTTATGATTTTGAATGGCTATAAGAACATGGATAAAAATGTGGTAGAATCCTTATTAAATTTAACATAGGTTTCCTGTGGATGGGGAAGGGGCCAAGAAAAAAGAGAAAAAAGATTATAATTAAAGTATGTATGATATATTCACATTTATGCATTTATATAGGGTTAATAAATGTGCATATAGGACATTTTTTAAAAGCAACAGGAGCTAAACAAGGCATTTAAACAATAATAACATTAAGATACCTTAAGGCCAGAAACCAAGGGCAATACTGGGAACTGAGAGAAAAGTTGAGATTAATTAAGAAGTAAAAATATTAGTGTGGAATAGACATTACAAATAAAGATGCATAGAAAGAAAAACTGTTAAAGATCAAAGAACTGTTATACTGACTCTTAGTTTACACCTTAAGTCAAAGTAGATGATTTTTATTAATAAAAATCTTCTATATAGCACTAGACCTTGGTAAAATTTCCCCTAAGGGAATTTTCCAATATGGAAAATGTAATTGAAATTAATTTTTACCTAGCCTATTTGACCATGACTTTGGCTACTATTTAATGATACATGGCTGAGACTTTTGTAATTTTTTTAACACTAAAAGGAAGCCAAATATCAAAGACTATGTACTGCTATAATAGTGCTATAGTGCTTTGTTTATGGATGCTGACCAAAGCTTTCAAAATTTTATGCTACCAAAACTAGAAAAGATCAGAGAAATTTTATAGGTGCCCACAACATACTACCAGGAGATGGTTGGTAATCCATGGTATGGATTACTCTGGTATAGTGACATAAGACGCAATAAATACTTGAGAGGTGATCTTTATAAAAATATCTGAAATATATACATTGATTGATTATAATAGCATTTTCACAATTTTTGTTAATATTTTCTTCAGCCCCAGTTTGCCTCACTTATTTAAGAAGTTATTTATTTAATGTCTCAGTACTAAGTGGCCTCATCTTGCACCTGTTAATCATATACAGTTTAGTGGGGTAGGAATTAAATATTACTGTACAACTGACAAAATGATATGTCAACCCATAGGTCATGGAATATATTATAGGTGTGCTTGGACTTTTATGAAATTTCATTTTTTTGGTCACAGAGGTCCAGTGCCATGTTAGTATGTGTGTGCAGTGCTCTAGAACTCTAGCCGAATTTATCCATCTGAAATTCAACTCTCTTGATGTGATGGCATCTAATTTATAATGTATTAAGCTGATCAGTGGTCAACATCAAATCCATGGAAACTTTCAAATCACTTGGCTCCACGGGCTTAGTTTCAGCTCTCTGAGGTACTTAGAGAGTTGTCGATAACGAGGAATGTTAAGTGGGTTACCTTCATTGGGGTCCCCTAGAATGTGGACAGGAGTTTGGGGCTTAGAGAAGACTGTCATCAGGTACCCAAATCTTCAATAAATATTAATAAGTGACCTAGAGATTCTATAACTAATTCAATTACAAAGACTTGTATCCGTGTATTTTTAAACCAAAGCAATTATAATCTAAATTCCAGATTTCCAAGGTAACAGGAGTGTATAGAAAAATCATTCAACCAAAATTTACTCTAGGAGTTTGGAATACATCAGGAACAAAACAACTATCTCTGCCCTCATGGAGCTTACATTTCAGTTAGAGAAATAAAGACAAGAGACAAAAAAACATAATAAACAGTTACAGTATATTAGAAAGCGATAAATATATGAAAAAGGAGCAGAGTGGGAGGATTGGGTGTTGGCAAAGATTTCCCTAAAGGATTTAAAAAAGAAGGGATATTAATCAGAATATGCCTTGGTTTGATGTAGATTGCTTCATGCCTTTTTGATGTAATCTATTTAAGAATTTAATATATTAGGGAATGTACAGTGTTTGATAAATTGCTTCAATTTTGCCATGTGTCTGCTATAAAGGCAAAACATCTTTTATCATGTAAACAACTCTGAGCAATTATTTTGTCCTAAAATACTTGTTTTTAATAGCTTTTTTGAGTGATCTGTTCTATTTCAAAATATTTTTTCAAAAAGGTTTTCACAATTTAAATTGTAGTAGGTGAACTAAGTTTTGACATGTCATAAAAAGGTGATGTAGACCAGTGAAGGATCATAGAAGATTTATGAAAACAAGGAAATATTTTATTGCAGATTGTAGCACTTAAAAGTATATAATAGAATGAAGATATAAAGCCTATCCAGAAATCGAGAGAAACTTCAGTTAGTGAAAAATGTCAAGAGACTATTTAGATAAGTAAAAGCATTTTTAGATATAACTGCCTCTTAGAAGTAATCTTAAATTTTCATCAGGTACATATATTTAGGAGAGGAATTATGCTAAAATTTTTGATAGGTACCCGACCCAAAAATATAAGTAATAATTAGTCTTACAATCCCAAGTAATGCTTTATGGTGAATAGAACTAATTCAGGACTGCAGTTTCATGGAATCATTTTTTGTCTGAATTTCATGTTGCTGAGAATAGAATCTGTATTTCTTTGATTTCCCCATCTTATATTTCTCCTGATATTCTTAAGTTCAGTTAAACGTAGTAAATAATCTTTGCTTAGCAAGTAACCCAAATCACCATCTTCCTGTCTGATGTAGCTAATAAATTCTAAGTGAACTTCAGACTCCTTGTGAAGCTTCCTAATGGATGCCTCACTGGACTGAAGACCTTTTGGAAGCAAAATAAAATAATCATCTAAAGTTGAATGTTTTTGGATGAAGGTTACTAGGTCAACCCTAAGTTTAAAACCATTTTGAGAGACATTTTTTAATGGCACCTAGAAATTACAGCTAAAGGTCAGGCTGTTACACGCGATGTTGGTCAGACCCTTTGATGCTAACGGTCTACAGCTGACTTATGTGTAGGATATATTTTTTAAAACATTAGCTGTGATTTAAAGTAGCAAGAGACAGTGTTCAGGCCAGGGAAAATAAAGTCTCCTTTCCAGTTTTTTGGTTGAGTTCAGTAATTTTATTGAACTTGAAAAAATATTATTAATAGCTGCCTCCACAAAGGGAAGTAGGGAAGCTTGCCCCTGTCAACTCCTGCTTAGGAGTTTCTGAGACATTTTGAGATTGCAAGAAAACTGTGGATGAAATCTATGCCAATTAAAGATCCTGTGTGTTTGGAACCATTTAAAAATGCTGCACAGGGCTCAAAGGAATTAGTAAAGCCTGCTGCAGTACAGCTACATTATTAATCTCCAAAGAGAATAGATACCAGATGTTCACACTGCCCAAAGGACACCCCAGTGTTCTTGACAGTCTCAGTCATATTGTCCTTAAATAGATTCAAATGCCTGAAATGATCATGGGTGATAGGCTACATGGTTTGTACATCTAAAATTATTAGGAATCATTTTTGAAGAAATGCACTATTTTTGATAGGCCAGAAAAATAAGCACATTAAACTTGAAAATTGTAAAAAGTTGTCAAAAGCAAAACAGTAGAAATTTTTGCCTGGTTTTTAAAAAATTTCTTCAGCTGGCCCAGTGATAGTCATAACCAGACTAAGTGATTATCTTTTTTTGTTTTTCTTAAAACGAATTTATTGCTCATAATTCTAGAGGCTGGGAAGTCCAAGATCAAGAAGCCGACTGATTTGGTTCCTGGTCAGAGTTCTCTCTTGCCTTGCAGACAGCTGTCATCTTTTTTTTTCCTCTAATTTTTTTTTATTATGGTAAAATACGCATAATATAAAATTTACCATCTTAACCATTTTTAAGTATACGGTTAAGCGGTATGAAATACATTCGCATTGTTGGGCAACCATCACCACCATCCAACTTCATAACTTCATCTTATAAAACTGAAAGTCTATATCCATTAAAGAGGAATGCCCCATTCCACCTTCCCACTAGCCCCTGGTAACCACGATTTGACTTTCTGTTTCTATGATTTCGACTACTGTAAGTTGGAAGTTATTGTCTTTTAATTAAGTCCAATATTGTTAAATAATGAAAAATGAAATATTTTCTTTATTAATTAATTCATTCAAGAGATATTTCCATGAGCTCAGTGTTGGGGATACTGTAGTAAACAAAGCAATCATGGTCTCATGGTGCTTTGTGAAAGAAGCTAATGTTAATCAAAAATTACCCCTAGAAATAAGTAATTGCAAACCATGCTACATGGTTTGAAGAGAAAGTACTGGGTGCTGTGAACATGTTTGACATGGGAACCTGACCTAGAATTAACATTATGGAATTACTTCTTCAACCATATTTACTGAGCACCTGCTTTATGTCAAAAAGTAAAACAGATTATAATGGTCATTTAAAGTATTACACCCATGAATCTCAGTTTGGGAGACCACAAGATATTAGAGACAACAACAAACAACTTATAAATAAACTAAAACGAAGAAGATTCTTTTAGTCTTCCTTCAAATATAGCTTCTGTTCAATATCCTCAGGAGCATTTGATTTTATAACATGTCTAAATATTTTTATATCACTGATTTTATTGCAAAAATTCCATTAAAAAAGTAGTATTGTAACATTTTAAACACTTTAGAAACACAGAAAGTTGGGATGAGTGGTAGGGACGCCCTGATTCCAAATCTCTTAACATAAACCTCACTGTGTTCCCCCTGTGACCATCAGCCTATTTTA
This sequence comes from Avahi laniger, assembly GCA_963575035.1. NCBI lineage: Eukaryota > Metazoa > Chordata > Mammalia > Primates > Indriidae > Avahi > Avahi laniger. The sequence goes on along the minus strand of CAUYSK010077931.1, from coordinate 6,979 downwards.
CCTTCCTTCCTTGCCAGGCCTTGTATAATCAAATAGTAGTCTTTGTTCACTCTTTCTGTTAGGGTGGTCTTAAATCTCCCAATTTTCTTATGACAACTAAAAACCAATTTTGAGTTCTCCCTACTCTTTGCTATCTCTCTCCCAAACTAGCAGGCAACCTGCTGGCACTCTGTTTTCACAAACTTCAGAAAAGAGCCAAAAGAAAAGAAGTGTAAATCTTTCTCTTTACATTCACCAGCTCACAGCTGTAGAATTTGTTTCTGTTGCCTAAATGTGTTCCTGAGAAGCTACCAGACCAGACTGCTGGGGGTAAACTCCAAGCCTTTGCTTCCTGCCCACAAACCATATCTCAGAGGCAAAAATCACATCCCCTGTGATAGGCCTGACTACATCTCAGAGATAACCAAGTCTCCAGGAACAGCAGAAACCAGAAAGTTGGACAACTTGACGTCTTGCGACTGCCTGCTAATTACTACACAATTGCTGTTTTTCTCTTTGTCCCCTTAAAAGCAGCAAAGCCACTTGGCCTCGCTGCTGGCATCTCCTTTCTCTTTGGGATGCCACCTAGTCTCTCTGCTCTCCTCCCCTACTTTGTCTCTCTCCTTCTCTGTCATTCTCTCTGTCCTTCTAAAGAATAAAATAAATTTTACTTTTATATATCTTAATCTCTGTGTGAGAAATCTTTCTTCACCCGTACCGTGAACACCTACTAGCCTTTCCGCCCCAGCACTCTCCGCTTTACTATGCTCTTCTGCCTAACACTAGTTGTTGAATTCAACAGTGTCCTCTCAGATCTTATTTATAATAACTTGTCCTTTCTGTAGATTATGTCACTGCCATCTGCCCTACAAACTTCAGCAGTTTTCTCTCTTTATCAGACTGTGGGCTGCTTCCCTTGTCCTCCTCCTGTTTCTCGAAATTCTCTCTTTTATTTTCCTTTACTGACTCTTATTCCTTTGCTTAACTTTTAAATGCTTGTCTGGTTTTCCCCTCCTATTATATTCGCCTCCTACATATCCTTATACGTGACCTTATTGTCTTTTATGTTCTGATGACTTTTGCATCTGTGTCTTTAGCATAGGTCTTATTCCTCAGCCCACATATCCTTCTGCCTCCTAGATGGTTCTGTGAGAAACTGACTTTATTATTTTCCCTGCAAAATATATTTCTACTATGATCCAGCTAGTCACACAAGCTGTAAACCTTGTGACAGTTCAATCCTGTCCTTCTTCTTCGCTGCCCCACAGTCACTAAAATCAGTGAATTCTGCTCTCTTAATCATACTATAATCTCTCCCCGGCTCTCCAATTCCATTGCAGTGTCTTCATTTAGAGCTGTATCAGTTCTGTTCCAGTATATAGTCTTCCATCTGATGTACCTGTTTTCCATTCTCCCTCTTATCCCTGCTCCCTTCAGGCTGCTTCCAGAACCCTCTTCCTAGAAAACAAATCTGATCATGTAACTAGGCTGCTTAAAAGCCTTCAGGTGGCCCCCAATTATCACATCATCCAAAATGCCCCTGGCATAGTGCCACCCCATTTAGAACTACTGGGTTACTGGATAGCAAGATGAGAAAGCAAGATAACTGATAACCAAAATAAAATTGATCCTTGAATTAAATTTAAATTTTATTACCATTTCTTATCTTCATGAATTTTTAGAGTCTATAGATTTATGCTAATTTCATATATATTCTAAACTCCCTGCTTTTCAAGGTAGGTATTTTAATTATTATTTTTATTTCGGGGACCACTTAATAATGCTAAATGAAGCATGGGAGAATGTTTGCCAAAAATGTTGGTTTTCTTTTTGTCATAGTTACTCTTAAACTCTTTGTCTTGACTCTCAAGTTTGCCTCTTTGGACTCTTTTTTGCAGTAATCGAAATCATGTCATCAGCATATTAGGGGACACTTGTCCTTTTACGTGCAATGGCAGCAGTGCAGAGATAAAATAAATTCTGAAACCATATTAAACATCAAATATAAACATGAAAACTAGTCTAAGAAACTGTTTTCCACTGGACCAGTCAGAGAGAAGACCATTTTGACCTGCTAATTCTAACTCAGATAGCACTGCAGATATAATAAAAACAAGTGTTAATTTCATACAGTTAGCCCATAATCAATTTTTAATCACAGAGTTAAATCTAAGCCAGTTAGAGCTGCTAAACCTTACATTGATTTTGGTATTTTTTTTTCAGTAAGGTGAAAAAATGTAATGCGGTTAGTAGAAAAATCATGATGCCTAAAATCTGTTGTCTCTTCAAATGAAATATTAGATCTAGAGACCAAAGCCTGCAGTTTATTAAAAAAATCTCAGCTTCTTGTTCAAGATGATAGATAGAGCATACATGTTTGTTTCCCCTCTTTCCCAAGAGACCCTTTTAAAATGAGAGTAAGAAAAAGAAGAAAGAGGAAGAGGAGAGGTAAAAGAAGAAAGCCACTGCAGAGAGAACTGAATGGGGTAGGGAGTCTTGAATAGAAAAGGACGTTTAAACAATTTTTCCCAAGGAAAAAATGGGTGGAAATGCATTAATGGGTATGACTGATTAAAGAAAGCTGCAGCCCAAAATGTGTACAAGAGTCGTTGCAGAGAAACTTGGTGGACTTACAAAGAGACTCAGAGCTCAGAATTAGCAAGAGTAAAATGGGGGACTGACATGTCGGTGCTTAATTGAAAGTCTAAGGAACAACTGGACCAGTTTTACATCTTCCTCACCTTCATATTTAGAGTGACAGATCATCAGTTACCAATAGCAAAAAAAGTCTGGAGGATTGCTCTCTTAAGATATTAAAAAGCCTGTCTGGGAGAATTGGGGCTGCTATTGAGCATTGATCAACCAGAGTAAACCATTCCCCATTCAGGTGTTCAGGGAACCCAGGACAAGACCTTGTGCTTCAGCTGCCAGTGACGACACATTCCTGGAGCTCCCAGGAAGCTTTTATTTTTTTATTTTTGTAAAGAACAGCTTTTGTGGAGGGAGAGGGGAGGAGGGGAGGGGACGGGTATATGCATACACCAAGAGTGCAATGCACACCACCCGAAGGATGGACATATTTGAAACGTAGACTTGGGGGCGAGGGGAGGCAAGGGCAACATATGTAACCTAAACATCTGTACCCCCATAACATGCTGAAATAAAAAAAAAATAAGAACAGCTTTTGTATTCAGAGAGAAAACTTACTGAGGAAACAAATCTATACTATACCTGATAGACAGGTAGGATGACTGACCCAGGCCTCTATTTTTAAATAGGAACTGTTGGTCTAACATCACCACAGACATATGAAGGAAACCAAGGGCTTGAATGAAAAAATCAAAATAATGAGAACAATTGCTCCAGTAGGAGCAGAGATATTTTAGAAAATCATAGAAAAACTAAAATAAAACAACCTACTAATTCATATTTTCAGAGATATCTAAAAATATATTTCATTTATAAAATAAGATGATGCTGTTTAAAAAAACCAACAGAGACCAAAAATAATGTGAAAAAAATAAGTTGCCAAAAGATACTTACAATGTAATGCCTTTATATAAAAATTTAAGCATTTAAAACATTATATATATTTTTTCTGGATGTAGACATATGTAGAAGATGAATCAAAACAAGTGTGGAGATGGTACATAAACAATTATCTTTGGGGCACCAGGAGGTATAAAAGTAGGGGAGAAGGTTAGAGGCAGATCTGGCTGCAATTGTAACATTTTACTTTGTTAGAGAAAGGGAGGGAGAGAGAAATTTGAAGCAAATATAGAAAACAATGTTATTTGTTAAATCTGGGTAGTTAATATCCATTTTATCATTCTGTATCTATATGTACAATATTTGTATGTGCCTTGTAATTAAATATCCAAAAATTAAAATTTTGAAATGCAGAAAAAGTTTGTACAATTGTATAATAAAGTCACGATCCAAACAAAAAATGAAAAGAAATGTGGCATGCCTTTTAACAGATGATGTAATGTAAAAAAGAAAATAAATTTAACTTTAGGTAGCCTGGGTTTATGACAATTGGACCCTGGAAAAGGAAGCATAATCCTAGCACTCTTTAGCTCTGCAGTAAGCAACACGCATTATATATGGCATAATACACGTGCTGTTTACTTGTCTTCAACTCTTAGGATCTGTAGAAAGCACAGAAGACTTCATTACTGTTGGCCATTAGAATGGGGGAAAAGATAGGGAGAGGGAGAATGAGGGGGCCAAGGCCATCTTACAGACGTAGAGAGTCCAGTGGTATTGTCTTAAGCTACAGGATGTTCATGTGTTTATTTGTTCATTTATCAGATAGTGTTTTGGAATACCTTTTATGTATTATGGCAGACTCTATTTTAATTGGTTGAAAATACAGTGGTGAATAAAACAAACTTCTATTTCAAGAGGCAGACATTACTAAATGAGTAAATTGGGGACTGCTGTTCTAGGTGACATGTGGCTGGTAACTACTAGCCACAGTGCAGGCTTAAAATGAAACAGTGAAGAGATAGCAGCATAAGCATATATTTTCTAGAGTTAAACAGAAAATCTGTGAATTATGGTTACCTGTGGGCAGGGGGGAATTGAAAGAGAACATTCCATTATGAGCCATCTTGCACTGATTTTCTACTACATGGATGTATTTGGTTGATTACCACTTAAACTTTTGGAACACTGTATTGCAACCAACTGGGTCTTTGAGGAGGAATAGAGAATCATCCATTTTAAAATGAGATAAAAGTTATACTTGAAGTGTCAGTTCAAGTGAATAATTTGGCAAGGAATCAGGGCTCTTAGCTTCAAACAATTCTTGTTAGCAGAGGTTCTTCATAGAGAGTTTTATTATTTATCATGAGGTAGCTAATAAAGTAAATTGTGATCTGTAAGGTTAACAGATTTTAGCAGCAGAGAAACCAAAAGCTTCAAATTTTGCAACATTGCCCTAGAATTATAGAGCCGTGAGAACTGGTACATGCACAAAAACAAGGATCTGGATCTCCAGCTTGTCTCACCCAAACCGTGCCAAAATATATATCATCTTTAATAAATCATCACCCAAGCCCAACCAGGATTCATTGTGCTCAAACTTATTTTACATTTGAAAGTAACAAAATATTTGTGATTACCTTTTAATTCAATAAATTCTTATTCATGTATAGTTTCTCCTGTGTTCTACTGATGGGTTAGTAGTTAATTTACTGAGGTTTCTAATGTTTATTTGGGGGTTGAGGAGGATTAGGGGAAGTTGAAACCGTATAGCAATCCTTGTTAAATTAATAAGAAGAGGAGAATGAGGGCCACATTTTCTAGACATGGTACAGAGAGAATTAGCTTCAACTTGTTTATAATCTGTTGCTATTTTTAACAATTTGTTTCACTGATTTTTGAAAAGAAGGAGGAAGGGGTTGGGTTAGAGAGCTGAGAAAGTTTTTCTCAGGAGACGGTTGGAGTGAAAGATTTAAAATTTGTCAACAAAACACTACTTGTGGAGAGCTGTATCACTGTTCAATTATGGGTTCAAGTAGACTCAGAGCAGCTTTTATAAGCTACATTATGAGTTGGGAGGGAATAATTCTTTTTACTGCAATATAAAAAAAATCCATTCTAGTGTAAATGGTAACAAGCACCAAGGAGCTACTCCTACTAATCTGGATCCCTTGTTCTTATATTATAGATGTAAATGAGCATATCTTGGGTTTGCTGCACATTATGTGAGAAGTATTAAGTTATATCTGCAGGTTAATGTGGCCTGATGGTTGAATAAAATTGAAGCAGAACTGCCATATTCCAACTTTTCTGCTCTAGTTGTAGTAGCTATATTTATTTGCTTTCTGGAGATGGGAATTCTTTGAATGGTGAGCCTATTTATTGAAAATAAGATATTCTTGGTAATAATGGGCTAAAATCTAAAAAGTGCAGTTTATATTCTTTGAAATGAAGTGATTATAGGCCCAATCCAATCTCATCAAACAGAAACAGAGGGAAGTGTTGGGGGTGGGGTGAGCCGACTCTGTTTATACAGGTTTTCACATGGGACTTTTCTTTTAAAAAGTGCACGGAATGCATCCAAAACAAATAATGTTTTGTTAGATGAGAAGACCAAAAGGAAAATCCTAGAGAAAGGAGGATGGATGATCTTTCTTTAATGTCAAAACTGACATAAACACACTCCCCTTCCCCCACCCTTTTGCTGAAGATAATTTTCTCAACAAGACGCAGATTGCTTCAGTCTTTGCCTATCACCCTTTGAAGCACTTTCCTTATTATTAGGAGTGGGGGCAGGGTTTCCTTTGAGGATTTTTACAGCAGTGAAGAGTTCCTCCTTTAAATACTTTCACATGATGAGGGAATTCTGCTTTCAAAGTGTTGTCATCACTGTGGCTTCTCTGCCATAAGACAGTTGATTCTTGGGTGAAGGCCCTTCTTAGTTTGATTGTCATTAATGACTTACCTTTCTGATAGATTCTCATTCGATAGAGCTTCACTTTTTCAGAGACCTAGCAAAGCAACTCAGCATTCTTCTTTGTTAACTTTATCGGTGAAGTTAGCCATGATTCCCTTTTGAAATGTGTTCTATCCCACAGGGTTATATGTCTTCAACATGATTTCTCTTGTTGATCTCCTCTAATCAGTATTTGAGTTGACATATTGAGTATTCCGTTCTGAAACTGCATTTCTTCTACAGTGCAAAAGGACACTGTGAATTTCAGGTTTCTAAAATACTGATTTTTTTTTTTTTTTTTTGAGAAAGATTCTCACTCTTGCTCAGGATAGAGTGCCATGGCGTCAGCCTAGCTCACAGCAACGTCAAACTCCTGGGCTCAAGCAATCCTACTGCCTCAGCCTCCCAAGTAGCTGGGACTACAGGCATGTGCCACCATGCCCGGCTAATTTTTTTCTATATATTTTTAGCTGTCCAATTAATTTCTTTCTATTTTTGATAGAGACGGGGTCTCGCTCTTGCTCAGGCTGGTCTCGATCTCCTGAGCTCAAACAA
>CAUYSK010077930.1:0-64566 GCA_963575035.1 Avahi laniger | reverse complement strand
ATCTATGTTTCTCTGCTCGCTTATTTTTTTTCTCTTTCTTCTAAAATTCGTCTTTTTTGCAGAGACCTTCTGACTGGCGTCTTGTCTCATCTGCCATCTTGGCTCCTCCCCCCTAACTTTTTATATTATTGTGCAAAACTGTTTAGCTCCACATTGTCCTAAACTTCTCCATTCTAAAATAGGACTCTAGATTTATATTTTCAGAGAGAAATTAACCATTCGTATTAGCTATCTACTGTAGCGTAAGAAATCATCCCCTAAATTTAGCAGCTTAAAACAACACTTCTTATCTCACAGACTCTGTGCATTAGAAATCCAGGAGTGGCTTAGGTGGGTCCCTCTGGTTTATGGTTTCTCATAAAGTCATGCTTGCAGATGGGACTGTGTTCTCATCTAAAGTCTTATCTGGAGGGGTATCTTTTTCTAAGCTCACATATGTGGTTATTAGTTGGTTCCTCACTGGCTATTTCCTTGCCATATGTCATCTGGGTGTTCCCTTGACATGACAGCTGGCTTTCCACAGAGTGAGCGATCCAAGAAATAGCAAGAGAAAGAGAGAACTGAAGTTGGAAGCCTCTGTATTTTATTTTATAACCATATTTGAGAGGTGATATACCATTGTTTCCTCCATATTTTATTGATTGCAAAGACCAACATGGTCCAGTGTGGGAGGGAACTACACAAAGGTATGAATACCAGGAGGCAGGGATCATTGAGAACATCTTGGAAGGTTGCTACCACATCATCCAAATATTTTCTTCAAATAAGAAATACGCATCCATTCATAGAGTAACAAGAAGAAAACTTCTTTAAACTTTAAAATAGCCATTTTGTCTCTTCTTTTGGCCATCAAAATTTTAAAAATTATTAAGGTCCAGACTCATCAACTTCAGAGCATCTCAACATACTTGATTATTTATAATTCCAATATTTTGTTAAGAAATAGCCATAAAACTAAAATAAAGGGAGGTTTGCCTTTAATTACTTATATTATTGTTTGAATATACCTTTTTTCTCATGTGGAAATCTAGCTAAAATACAGAAAAGTATATTCAAAGTACATTAGCAGCTACAGATCACCCCATATGGAATTATGTTTTAGTCATAACACTTGCCTTTAATTTGTACTCTTTTTATCAGTCACATCCCCTTGAGGTTGTAACCATTTATATTATTTTCTGGCTATTGTCTTTGTCCATGTGCCAAGGCTCTGTAGAGAGAGAAATGTGAAATCCATTCTATTATCATCGGCATCTTCTCAGCTCCACACTGTCATCACTACATGCTTTTTAGGAATTAATATTCCTTTTTCTCATATATTATATAACTAAATCCTCACAACACTCTTGCAAAAAATGTTATTATCCCATTTTATAGCTGAGCAAGCTGAAATTGGAAAGGTTAAATTTCCTGAGATCACATAAGTAGAACAGTAAGTGGCAGTGCCAGGATGTGACCCAGATCCTATGACCCTCAAGGGAAATTTTCTGAAATTTTTGTTGAAGTACAACATCCATACATAACAGTGCACAAGTATGAATAACCATGCATAGGTATATAATACATTGAATTATTACAAATTGAATACACTAATTAAGCATAATCCAGATCAAATAACCAAACACAGCACGTATAAGGCTCCTTTCTGCTTTTTGCTAGCCACTTCTCCCCCAAAAATAATCACTATCTTGATTTCTAATGGCATAAATATGTTTTGCCTTGTGGAATTGTCCATTATAAATTATGTTGTATAGGGCTTCTTTCTTTGTTAGATTCATCTATGCTGTTGATTAGAGTTGTAATTCATTCATTCTCATTGCTCTTATGGCGTTCCACTGTGCAAATATACTACAGTGTATTTATTCTACTCTATTCTGGGGGAATTCTATTCTGATTCAAGGGATGTCTTCAACAGATAAATGGGAAAAACAAACTGTGTGATGGCTAGTTTTATGTGTCAGCTTGGCTAAGCTGTAGTATCCAGTTATTCAACTGAACATCAATCTAGGTGTTGCCATAAAGTTCTTTTGTAGATGTGATTAACATCTACAATAAGTTGACTTTAAGTAAAGGAGATTAACCTCTATAATCAGGGTGAGCCTTGTCCAATCAGTTGAAAAGTTTTGAGAGCAAAGCTATGGTTTTTCTGAGGTAGAAGAAATTCCACCTGTGGTCTGCATTGTCTGCACCAGCCTGAGACTTTCCAGCCTGCTTATCTGCCATATGGATCTTGGACTTGCCCAGCCAGACCCCACAATTGCCAATTTCTTGAAATATATATAGTCATCCCTCAGTATCTGTGGGGAATTAATTTCAGGACCTCCTGTGGACACCAAAATCTGTGGATGCTCAAATCTTTTATATAAAATGGTATAGTATTTGTATACAACATATGCAAATCCTTCCATAAACTTTAAACTATCTCCAGATTACTTATAATACCTAATACATGGTAAGTGCTATATAAGTAGTTGTTATGCTATATCTTTTAAAATGTGTATTTTTATCATTATATATTTTTATTGCTGTTTCTTAATATTTTTTTTTTTTGAGACAGAGTCTTGCTCTGTTGTCCGGGCTAGAGTGCCGTGGCATCAGTCTAGCTCACAGCAACCTCAGACTCCTGGGCTCAAGTGATCCTTCTGCCTCAGCCTCCCGAGTGGCTGGGACTAGAGGCATGCGCCACCATGCCCGGCTAATTTATATATATATGTTTTTAGTTGTCCAGATCATTTCTTTCTATTTTTTAGTAGAGACGGGATCTCACTCTTGCTCAGGCTGGTTTCGAACTCCTGAGCTCAAGCAATCCTCCCTCCTCGGCCTCCCAGAGTGCTAGAATTACAGGCGTGAGCCACCACGCCCAGCCTGTTTCCTAATGTTTTTGATCAGTGACTGGCTGAATCCACAGATGAGGAACTGACAGATACAGAGGGCTAACTCTCTCTCTCTCTCTATATATATATATATACATATGTATATGTAGGGAGAGAATATATATATACACACAATGGTTTTTTTTAACAATGTTTATATATATATATTATACTGGTTTTGTTTCTTTGGTAGAATCTGGACTGACACTGTGGTAAATCCATGCAATTGAATACTACTCTGCAACAGAAAGGAATGGGCTATCAATTTCATCTTAAATGAATTTTGCTAAGTGAAAGAAGCCAGACTCATAATGCTACATATTGTATCATTCCATTTATATGACATTATAGAAATGGCAAAACAGTAGGGATGGAAAGAGATTGGTGGGATTGGGGTTGACTATGAAGGGGTCACATAAGAATATTTTTAAGCTAATGGATCCATTCTGTATGGTAGTATATTGGTAAATAAATGACCGTATGCTTTTGTTAAAATCCATGGAAGTTTACACCACAAAGAGAGAATTTTAATTTGTACACATTAAAAAAAAATCAACCACAGCATGGCCAAAACCCAAAACACTGACAATACCAAATACTTGCTAGAATGTGGAGCAACAGAAACTCTCATTCATTGCTCGTGAGAAGGCAAAATGGTACAGCTTCTTTGGAAGATAGTTTGGCAGTATCTTGCAAAACTAAACATAATCTTCTTATATGATCCAGCAATCACGCCCCTAGATATTCACCCAAATGAGTTGAAAACTTAATTCCACACAAAACCTTGAACATGGATGTTTATAGCAGCTTTATCCATAATTGTCAAAACTTAGGAGCAACCAAGATGTCCTTCAGTAGATAAATGGAAAAACTGAGGCACATCCAGACAATAGACTATTATTTAGCACTAAAAAGAAATGAGCTATCAAGTCATGAAAAGACATGGAAGAAACTTAAATACATATTACTAAGTGAGAAACTCAATTTGAGAAGACGACATACTGTATGATTCCAACTATAGAAAAAAGCAAAATATGGAGACAGTAAAAGGCTCAGTGGTTGTCAGGGGTTAGGAGGGAGGGATGGGTGAATAGGTGGAGCACAGAGGAATTCTAGGGCAGTGAAACTACTCTGTATGATAAAACAGTGGTGGATTCATGTCATTATGCATTCGTCCAAACCCATAGAATGTCCAAGACCAAGAGTGATCCCTAATGTAAATCGTGGATTTTGGGTGATATTATAATAACATGTCAATGTAGGTTCATAAATTGTAACAAATGTCCTACTGTGGTGGGGATGTTGATAATGGGAGAGGTGATGCATGTGTGGGGGTCAGGGATATATAGGAGCTCTGTACTTTCTGCCTGATTTTTCTGTGAACCTAAAACCATTCTAAAAAATAAAAATCATTAATTAAAAAATGTCAACAAGTATGTCAGGGGATCCTAAGACACAGACTGTGCAGATGGTGACAAAAAACCTATCTGTTCTACAAATGTATGAGATAATGTTACAGAAAGGGATGGGGGAAAAGGAGCTGACATATATAACTTCCCTGAATACTGTAAGGCTAAAGACAAAAAGAGCTGTGTACAAACACTTTAGTTTAGTTATCAAATTTATTTTTCATGAAGATACAGATTAACAATTCTGAAATGACTTTACATGCATTATAGGGTTAAACAAACAAGTCAATAAATTGCAGGTAATGACAGTCAGCTTTTTTTACTGTCAGAGAAAGAAGTTATAAATAAGCAAAGAAAGGATACCAAAATGAGCACTGTGGTGCTAGATTAGACTCGGAGATATTATGGACCCATATCTTTATATATACACATATATGATATATTTATCTATGCATTTATACTGAGAGATAAATATGGAAATATAGATATGTAAAAAGATACTCACTTTGGTGTACATGCATAAGTGTTCTTGCTCTGTTCACTGAAAAGGCCTAGAAATTGACAGCCCAGTTGCAACTAGCAACTTCAGTGCCCAGATCTTGGTTTCCGAGTGTCATTCCTCAGTAAAAGGAATCCTTAGAGAAATGGCTGATTCTAGAACTAGGGCAAGAAAATACAAGATGAGCCTTGAGCATCATGTAGTAACAGAAAATGTTAAAAATAAAGATAGAAAGACAGGAAGGAAGAAAGAAAGGAAAAAAAAAAGGAAGGAAGGGAGGCAGGATATCAAAGGGACAGAGGAAGCAATCTGAAAGAGATCCCAGTGGTCAAAACTGGAACAATTTGAGAAGCAAAATAAATGATAGTCTTGTATTATATCCTAAAAAATAAAATAAATATACTTTATTCAAAACTGATATACATTATTAAATGAATGAATAAAGTGAGGGCAAGTGACACATCTTCCTTAGAGAAGAATTTCAAATAATATATGTAAATTTTCCCTACTCCAAGAGATAGACATTAATTCCCCTCCCCTCAAGGGTGGACTGGACTTAGTAATTTGTTTCCAATGAATGAGCATGGAAAAGGAAAATTAGGAACTTTATGGTGGAGAAAACTGGCAAACACTTTAACCAAATAATCAAGTTTAACATCACCCTTGGTAAGTCACCATTAATAATATCATGTACTCCCTGGTATGAGGCTATTACTGGGGCACTTCACATCTGCACTATTCTTCAAAAAAAATACATAACCTCAGTATAATCATGAGAAAACCCCATCAGACAAAATCAAATTTAGAAATATTCTATAAAAGGTATGACCTGTACTCTTCCAAACTGTCAAAGTCATGACAAATAAAGAAATAATGAGAAACTATCACAGACTACAGGAAGCTAAGGGAGACATGACAACCTAGTGCAACGTGCTATCCTGCACTGAAACCTGGAACAAAAAAAGTATTTGAGTTGAAAAATTGATGAAGTCAAAATAAAGTCTATAGTTCAGTTAACAGTGCAGTATCAGTGATAATTTCTTAGTTTTGACAGATGCACCATGATTAATGAAAGGTGTTTAGTGGAAGCTGATTGAAGAGTATATGAGAACTATCTGTACTATCTTTGCAACTTTTTCTGAGAACCTAAAATTATGTGCAAATAAAAAAGCTTTTAAAATGATTTGAATAAAAAAAATGATTTGAATAGATATTTCACCAAAGAAGTTGTACAAATGACCAATAAACACATGAAAAGATCTCAAAATTCATTTGTCATCAGGGAAATGCAAATCAAAACCACAATGAAATACTGCTTCATATCCACTAGCATGGCCAGAATCAAAAAGACAGACAACAACAAGTGTTGACAAGGATGTGGAAAGTTGGAACTTTTGTACATTGCTGCTGGTGGGACTGTAAAATGGTGCTGTTACAGTAGAAAAGTGTTTGGCAGTTCCTCAAAAAGTTAAACATGAAATTATCATATGACTCAACAATTCCACTCCCCAATAATATTTCATTAAGGCAATGTGAAGTGTTATGACTAATTTTATTTTGACTTTCCACAATGAGAGCTATGGGTTTGAAGAAGATCAGCATGTACATGCCAGTTGGAGTCATTGGAGTAGAAGGGTTCCACCAGCTTTCTGGCTTTAATAACTAGGTGGATAAGAGTTCTATCTACTGAGATGGGGAAGGTTGGAGAAGGAATAGGCTTTTGTGGAAGTGTAATTCAGGAATTCCATTGGGGTTGTTCAGTTGGAGACATTTGTAAAGAAATGGTAAATAAGCAGCTAGCTATATGAGATTGGAGAGGTCTGATTGTATACATATTTTTTTTTAAAGTTGTTCTAGCCTTTATTAACACACACTGTCCAGGGGCATGTTCTATTCGCTATGAATGCTTTAGAAAGAGCTCTCTGGGACCCATGAGGATCAATTTTAAGGGTGATTCTTTTCTTCTGTATGGTGACTGTTCAGATGGTGTGATCTGCTTACATGAATTACAGTGTCACAGTTACTCCCTCTGAGAAGACTGCTTTCCAAAGGCATTTTCAACCTGCTAATGGTTCTTCTTCATCACAGTGCTCAATCTGGGGGAAGAATTTCGCTTACTGCTATTTGAAGCTGCCATCAATTTCCAGGTATATGAAGTGGCCCAGCTCATCTGAGGGTGGGGCTCAGCTTGAGGGTTGACCTTGACTACTCCTGGATACTGTAGGTGGATCTCACAGTCGCTTGGGCAGTCCCCCTCATAGGCACACCCATTGCCAGCACTGCTTCTCCCACAGGGAAGAATATTACAGAATATTACAGAAGGGCGACACTTCAGTTCTTGGGGTCTCTTTATGGAATAGTTCCTGGGGCTATCATAACCAGGCTGATTTGTCTCAGACAAGTGAGGCTGGGAAAGATGATCTTATCATTCTTGAAATAGATAGGTCTGATGGAGTAGCAGAACCAAAATGGTCAAAAGAAGATGACTTAGGAGGGGCCTGAGAACTAAACACAGTGTGTGATTCTGGATTGAAAGAAAATTGCTATAAAGGATATCATTGGTAAAATTTGAATATGGACTGTATACTAGATAATAATATTGTGTAAGTGCTAAACCTCCCAGACTCCATCATTTAACAAGATTTATCCAAGAGAATACAGTTGTTTCTAGTAGATTTACAGGAAAATATCTTGGGACAAAAGTTCAGAATATTTAGAATTTATTCCCAAATGGCCCAGCAACAACAATGACAACAATATGCGTGTGCATGTGCTTGCATGTGTGTGGAAAGAGAGAGAAAGAGAGCAAGGTGTGGTGTGTCAAATTTGGGAAAATGTTAATCATGAATGAATCTACACGAAGGGTAAGAGTTCACTTTACACTTGAAATTCTTCTGTAAGAAAAAAATCTGGCTTAGAAAGCCAGGAAACCTGGATTCAGGAAGGAAAGAGGAAGGGTCAAATGAAAACAGGGAGGGGGCTGGAGCAGCTGCTCATAGTAGATGTTCTCTGCTTCTTTGTCTTGATGTATCAGGAAGTGAGCTCAGTGTGAGTGAACCTGGGGCAGTTCAGAATTAAATTGCTTATGAGGACACAGTTAGGTGGGTTGTCTCCTACTCTACCAGTGAAAGTAAAAATTGATACATTTTTCCAAATTCTTTTCCAGAAAGGTGATATCAGGAGGACTAAGTTGTCCACACGTTTTTTTGATGCAATTGCATTTCTCATTGTTAATTGAGAAATGTTTAATCTACACACATACAGCTCAAGACACATGTACAAACTATACCTGGGAATAAATTTTTTTTAATTCTCTCTATAGGTGGTCATTGAAGCCGAGGGTAGAAAGTGCTAAGATCAAGGGGCCTGCAGTAGAATGCTCAAAATTCCAATAGCAAAGAAGTAGCCAACAAAGAAGGCTGAAAGGGAGTTATGGAAAGAGCAACATAAAGGCCAAAGAGAAGAAAATGCTTCAAGAAGAGAGTGGCCTGCAGCCTAGAGATGTCTTGGCCAATATGGTAACCACTAGCCCTATATGACTATTTAAATTTAAAATAAATAAAGTTAAAAATTCAGTCCTCAGTCACGCTAGCCATATTTCAAATACTCAGTAGCCACATGTGCCTAGTGGCTACCATACTGGATAGCACAGATACATACCACTTTCATCTCTGCAGAAACTTCTGTTGGACAATGTTGGACTGAAAACCAAGCAAGATAGGGGACACAAAGTATCCAGTGGAATTTAGTGACATGAAGGCCATGGGTGATCTTGATGAGAGTCATTCAATGGAGCAGTGGTAGCAACAGCCAGAGTGAGAAGTTAGTGGAGATGAGGAAATGGAAACAACAAGTTAGACAACTTCTTCAAGAATTTTGACTGTGAAGAGGAAACCAGATCTGGTGTAATTGCTGAAAAAGGAATCTGGATGGGGAGATTTTTAAAATGGGAGTTTTGAAACCCCATGGAGATTACCTGTTTTAAGTGGGAGGGTAAATAATCAATGAAGCAAAGTTCCTAAGCAGCTAGAGAGGTTGGGGCTAAGAGCATGGATGGCAAGACTAGCCTTAGAAAGGAGGTATCCTCTTCCATTTTAATAGGAGAGAAGGATGGGCAGAGGTACAGGTCAGTCTGTAGATTTGGTAGCAGGAAGGTTAGGGAATTTCTATCTGAAGCTTTCCATTTTTTTATGTGAATTTGAACGTGAGTTCATTTGCTGAGAGTGAAGTGGAGTGGCTGAAGGATAACAGGATATGAGGAGAATGAAGGTGGGAAATAACTTCTTTGGAAAGTAGGAGAGAGCTCATTGGCTAGAGCCATGATGCTTAAGTCTAATCATGCATTAGAATCCCCTGTGGGGCCTTGCTAAAACATAGAGTGCTGGGCCCCACCCTCATGGGTTCTGATTCAGTGGGTCTAGGATGGGCTGACCATTTGCATTTCTTACAAGCTCCCAGCTGATGCTGTGGGTCCAGGGATCACACTTTGAGAACCACTGCACTTGCCAAGTAGCATCGACACTGAAGATCATAAATATTGATGGTGATGACAGGGCAGGGTGTGAGGATTGTCAGGAAGGTTTGCAATTGTGAAGAATGTGAGAGAGCTGACAAGAGGAAGGATAGTAAGAGTGTTAGTGTAACAAAACTTAAATTAGAAGTTTTGACTGAGGCATCAAGATACCACAGATATTAAAGTGATTAGTGAGACAGGCCACTCTGTATGAATTTCAAAGTAGAGAAGCAATAACCGGTTTCAAAACCTTTAACCCATTCACTCACAGTAAGGGTTTAAAAAGGTCTGGTTGTTGGATATTAGGGGAATGTTTGTGAGGAAGATTTCTTTCAAGAGGTCTGTGATGTGTGCCTTCCACTCCAAGAAGGAGGGGTGGAGAGTGCTTCTCTCGCTCTGCATCGAGTCAGGAGAGAGGAATTTCAAGGGACTGCTTAGAGAGCTTGATATGTGTCCCCTGAAGATGGGTAGATATGGTGACATGGTGTCTTACCCTCACCTGGAAAATGTAGAAAGCTGGCCAGTACTCCAACAGCAGGGGCACGAATGTTGCTGCTGTGCTGGGATTTGCCTGCTCTCCCAAAAGCTGTCAAAGCAAGGGATGTGTGAGTGAGTGTACCCCAGGGATCAGACAAGAGCCACGCATGCATGAGAGATCTGCAGGTTAGTGGTCCTCTGCAATGTGGGGGTCTCAGAAGAAATTACAAATCATCCACGAAAGAGTCAGCTTTAAACACCTGCTGGGCCCAGATTGTGAAAAGCCAATTTACAACAGTATCAGTCAAGAAAGAACTTCCCTGTCTCCTTTATCTCTTTTTCTCTCCCTTGCTTTGCCTCTGAACGAGGGTTGCCAGATACAGCAAATAAAAACACAGGATGCTCAGTTAAATTGGAATTTGAAATAAACAGTGAAGACCTTTTTAGTATTATCTACCATGCAATATGCGAGACCTATTTAATACTAAAAACATTCCTTGTTTATTTCAAATTTCAATTTAACTGAGCATCTTATATTTTATCTGTCACTCTAAACAGGGTCAGAACTCACAGTTAGTATTAATAAGATGGGGAGAAGGGCTGAAGGTCTAAGGTAGGGAAAGAAAGAAGAGCCATGGTCCATTTACCAGCTGTAAGCCCTTCACCTGTAGCAGGTTCCAGCTGGGGTAGGAGAAGTAGCTCTAACTTTGATTTAAGTTGAAAGCTTTGTTTATAACATGGAACAGAAATTCTAAGTAATCATTTAAAACTGTTTTATTACTTAAAGAGACAGGGACAATGGAAGACAACATTGAGGGTGGTTTATAATTTTATTGCATGACTTGTTAGTTCAATTTACTGACTACATTTGTATATGCAAAAAATTAAGTCTTAAAACATACATACCAAATTTCTAACAGTGCTTTTTTCTGGTACCACAGTGGACTTTTATGTATTTATTTTTTAATTTAAATTTCTGGTTTAACATTGTTTTCTTTTAATAATGTAGCATAGTCCAGATGAAATTACCCTTGGATTAACTTTTTAGAATGAATAGTTCATAATTTAATACTTAATATTTCATTTTAAAAACATTTAAACTAGATATAAAATTTAAAATATTCATAGAATCTGTATTTTTAAAAAATTTCCTTTACATGTTTATTTTTTTTATTTCAAAATATTACAGGATTACAAATGTCTTTGTTTACATGGATCACTTTTGTAATGCTTGAGTCAGGGCTATAAGTGTGCCCATCATCCAGAAAGTTTTCATTGTACCCGTTACCTCCTCCCGTCTCCCTCCTGCTTGATTTCCCCCTCTGTGCACATGCGTGTCCATCAGTTAGTTTCAATTTAATAGTGAGTACATATGGTATTTTTTTCCCATTCTTTAGGTACTTCACTTAGGATAATGGTCTCCGGTTCCATCCAAATTATTGCAAAAGGAATTAATTCATCCTTTTTTATGGCTGAGTAGTATTCCATGGTATACATATACCACATTTTGTTAATCCACTTGTGAATTGATGAGCACTTGGGTGGATTCCACATCTTTGCAATTGTCAATTGTACTGCAATAAACATTTGAGGGCAGATGTCTTTTTGATAAAATGATTTCTTTTCCTTTGGGTAAATAACAGAGATACCAGCTGCCAGGTCATCTCAGGAAGAAGGAAAAGTTTTAGATGAAAAAGAAACAAATAAACAAACATGGATTGGGTGTAATTCTGAGCAAAAAGTGCCAGAACCTACCAGAGATTCCATGGGCAGAAGTTGTGGAGCACAGCAAGCAGCAAGGTATCGGCAGAGATCAACCCCTGAGAGGCTTGGAGTCAGCGAAAAGAGTAGGTGGGGTGGATTGTTACTCTCTCCACCACATCTCTGGCAGTCAGCAGGCTCTGGAGCTGCTGGAGAGCCTTTCTACCTTCACAGTGGACTTTTAATTTCAGCTCTCTTCAATTTTGTTCAGTTTGGATTACTTTAAGTATGATTTACTTTGATCCTCCAAATTAATAAAGATTTTAAAACTTGTTATTTTTCTACTTAACATTTTCTTCTAGAAAGTCATTTCTACAGCTGCTTGTTATCCCATTGTATGACTGTAGCATAATGTATTCAAGCCCCTGATTCAGGTTGTCATATTCTTTATTAATACAAATGATACTGCAGTGAAATCCTTTTAGTGTAATCTTTATGCACATCTTTAATTATTACCCTAGAATACATTCCTAGAAATGGAATGGCTGAGTCCAAGAGTTAAATGTGTGTTTTCAAGCTTGAGAAAATTCCCTTACTGAAAGGCTGTTTGTCTCCCTATATCAACTCCACTACAGGTAATTATCAATATGTGTCTCATTGTTGTGACTGTCATTTCTTTTAACATTAATGAAGATGAATATTTTTGCAAGTGTTTCTTGGTCATTTGTATTTTCATATTAGTGTGATGGATGCTCTACTGATGGACATTAAGTTGATGGATGTTAGCAGGATTTTGTTGACTTTTGTCAACACTGGCATCCCCTCAACATACACATACACACACACACACGCGCGCGCGCGCACACGTGTGTTACCCAGTCAATAAATGCTGATTGAATGAATGAGTACATGAATGAATGAATTATTTAAGGAACCTGACTAAAGTAAACCCCTATTAATTATTTTGCTATCTACATCTTCAGGATTTATTCATCCACTCGACAATGTGGAATGCCTACTGTGTACGTGGCTCAATGCTAAGCCATTTAAAAATAATTATAAGCATTAGGAGTTATTTCAATCAATACAATGGAGCTAAAAATCACATACATTCCAGGAATATCTCAGCTATATAGCACCTTCAGTGGGATGAGTCTCTCTGGATCAGCAAATGTTCTTCGTACTTTGAGATTTACACACAAGCTTTAAAATTTTAAATGGTTGTTGGCAAAGATATTTCTACAAAGTACTCTATGGGTTCTGTGTTTTCTTAAATACAGTGCTTCATAGATGTAAAACTACACATGAATGGGCTGCAGGGGTGCATGAATGAGTCTGTCACTCTACTCTGTGTGCAGTAAATGTCCCCTCTTCTCCAGATTGTGAAACTTAATAGATTGGAGTGCCCTAAGAAACTTTTGGGCATCATTTCTTCTCACCTCTGTGAGCTGCTGTTGTTGTCCCTGCCACCATTACCATGGACACCCCCACCCCTCCTAATCTCTGCTGTTTCTACTGCCAATGACTTCCTGCCCATTTCTTGTTTTATTCTATCATCTGTTGCTTCTGCAATGATTCTTGACTTTCAAGAGTAAAAAGTGACCTTTTTATGTATTGCCAGTTATTAATAGTGTCATTTTCCTTTCAGGTGGCAATACAAGTAGTCATCTCACACTTGGAGTAATTCTGCAGGCAGTCTCTCTCAGCTGTATTGTTTGGTGCTGGATCCCAATGAGTTGCTCTTTCACTATTAAAAATGTTTTTGAGCTGTTTCCAGATGCCTAAAGCTGAGAGTTCTAGAAGTCCGAATGGCAGATGACAACTGTATTGCAGAATTGTTGGTAACATATAAATGTGAAGTTTTATACAAGGGGACCGCATCTATGAAAATTGGATCTACCTATAGCTCCTAAAGGCTGGTTTGATAGATTTCCAAGCTAGTTCTATCATGCCAGGATAGATTTTCTGAAGGAAGTCATTTCTGATATTCCCTAATTCATGTCCTTTAATATTTTCTCATTAGTATCTGAACCCATCAGCCCCACTGAGGGATGAGAGTATGTCCCCAAACCCCATCCTACTCTGGTGGTTATAAGTCTCTAGTGAAATAAATTCTAGATCTTCTTCGCCATGCATTTGGAGTCCACTTTCTTAGGTAGGTGAGGAGCCTACATTTTCTTACCAATAAAAAGGAGTCCTAAACCTGGAGATGAAGCTGTAACTAGGAAGAAAGAGAAGAACTGCAGAATGTTTTAGGTAGATTCAGATACAGCTGATGTGAGTGGGAAACAAAATTGTATTGTTAGAAGAAAATCCTTAAGTTTGGGGGTCTTGGTGCCTTTGACTAGGAATTCTGACAAAGAAAATTAGAACATGGTAAATTTTGAATGAAGTGTCTGATTTGTGCCACCTTTAACACCCCTTTGGTGTTGTTGAAACACCTCTTTCTTCTGACAATGTACTCAGTTATGATGCGGGTGTGTGTGCAGGGGAACAATTCAGGGAATGCTGTGGATGCCGCTGTGGGAAAATCCCAAAGGCCAGATAAGTGGGGAAGGCAGAGGGAGAGGAGGGAGGGGAGGGGCCTGCCCGGGCCTGCGTGCAGCAGACGCAGGGCACTGGTCACAGAGATAAGTGGGAAGTGCTTTCCATCAACAATCACAACAGCAACCACCGCCAACACAACAAAGAGCAAAGTCTTTCCTTAGAGATGATTCCACATGCTTTGACCTGGGGCACCGCACATCTGGCCCGCTGGTATTTCATTGAAATGGCTGCCTGTGTAGAGTTCAGAGGGGAAAATAATGGAGTAGGTTTTGCCTCTTCCTTTTTACAGTAGCCCCCCAAAAGAGTGTACATTTGATAAGGGCCAAAGTCTGTTTGTGAAAAGAAACCTCTGAGGGAAGATACAGCACCTAAGACCAAAGACCTCAATTTTGCCTCAAATTTTGGCTATACTGTTTCTATAGAGACCAAAGGGAAGCTTTGGCTCCCCCACTCAGCTATTAAAGTTTAGTGCATTGAAAACTGTCTTCATGCTGTGATACCCTTTCAGGGAGGAGAATAGGGTCTGAACTAATCCATGAAAGTTGTCATGCTATGAACTAGTAGTCAAGCTTTTTCCTTTCAATTGAATCTAAAACTATACTGTACTTCACACTTGATTGGTCCTTCAGATGGAAGGATTCAATATCCCTGCTGGAAATCAGCTCGTCTTCTTCACACAGTGCTGTTGAACGTGGAAAGAACTTATTTCTGAGGCATAATTACCAGCTGTAACATATGAAAAGTCGTAAGGATATTTAATTTTTTCCCTTTTCTTAAATTTCAGTTAAACTCTTTAAAATGCTAACTTTTATTTTCCCTTTTGACAAAGCTTGTTTACTAGACTGTGTCTCCACACTTGGGCTTGCTGTTTGTCAATAGATGTTGGGATCTATACATGCTCACCAGCCTTTCTTTCCTCAGGATGATAGACATACAGCATAAATGTATCGAGGACAAAAAATATCTTCTGAATGCAGCCGTCAGAGAGCCATTGAATGTCCTGTAGCAAAGGTAACGGGTCACTTATTTACCATGAAGACTGGGACGAGAACTCAAGGAATCTGAGCGGTGCTATGCCAATTGTCTGAGGGAAAGGACGCTTTTCCTTTCCCACTCAAAGAGTTAGCTTTGTTTGTTTGCACATGTTTTAGATCAATAACTGGTAATAGTAAAGGCAGAACAAAAGCTCTAATAACCATGAACCATCTGTAGTGTGAATCAACATTTCCCAAGTTAAACACTGTGTCTTGTGAATGAATATATACAGTATATATGATTTTTTAATTGAAAAAAAAAGCCTTGATCTAGCTACACCAAAAGGGGGCACCAAGGTATTAAAGAAGTTATGATGTTTTCAGAGGCTAAAAATGAAATTAAGTGAAGTTTGAAGAGGTTTTAGTAAATTATTATGTGCATGATTTTAAAAACTTGTTTTAAAAAGTAGATTGCATGATTTCGAGTATATTGATAAGATCATTTTGAAATCTGAATGGAATCTCCTGTCAGTATGGGGTGATATCTTTGGAGTTTGATGGTTTAAATGCTAAGAAAAATCCTATTTTACTTGACAAAAGTGATATAAAGAAAAATCACATATGTATCTCCTTGCAGTACTGTTGATATTAATACTCACAGTATTTCTCATTGAAATTTTGGTTTATTCTGTCTTTTAAAATAGAAATTTGTCTCTTCTTTGTTGTATATAGATGCTCAGTAAATGTAAGAATATTTGTTTTTTGTGTATCTGTGTCTAGACAAGAAAAATCAACTTTCTGTATCAGCTTTTCTGAGAAAAGATGCAGAAAGTGGGCATCTATGGGTTATGGCAAATAGTAGCTAACTTAGAGATTGACTACCATAGCTCCCAGCATTCAGAAGGAATAAATAAGGAGAACAGAAGGCATTTTCTGGAAAGATTCTCAAATCGTACATTTTGATTAATGCCATCTCATTTCTGTGATTCTCCTAAAGGAAATTTAGTGGAAGAAAATAGGGAGAGACAAAATACTTTTTGATGGGGTTGTGAATGCAAGTAGTTGATTCTTCTGCTTTAATGTCACCTATGAGGAGTAAAAACCAGTTTGATTTCTAATTTCGTTAGTGATTGAGTAAGTGCTATTTATGTTGTTTTTCTCATCATTCCGATCGCATGCCCCTTTCCCTCCTCCGTGTGAAAGAGACCTTTTATATGTAATCAAATCTGAACTGGTTGGTTAGCTAATAATTCCTCTTAAAAATGGAAATCAGTGGCTGCATGATCTTGTTTTCTCTGTATATCTGCGCTGTCTCCAAAGATGGCTGCAATCTAAACAAAATGAGTTGTCTTTTCATGGAAAACATTTTCTCTTTTTATTTTTAGATGTCTGGTCATAGCTTCTTAAAAAAGATAACATGATAAATTTAGTTCAAAATCATGTTTTATAGTTTAATTTTTACCCAGCCTTAGGTCTCGCCCATTGTTTTATGTTTTGTGATGATTTATGAAATCATATATTATGCAATGCAAGGCAATTTACAAGCTGCTATTACATCCCTGTAACTTTTATGAAATATGTGACTAATTAGTATATTGTTTAACTGGGTGAATTAGATTTAAAAAACAAATGTCTTTCAGGTTTATTTGAAGCATATGGACTTTATACAACTGAAGTAATTATTCAGGTACAATAAATTGTTATGTGTAGTGCTGGGATATAACTGTAATTTTATTTTAAAATATGGCAATATTGAGAAGTTTTTACGATTGTTGTTTATTTGAAATAAAAATAGAATAGGATTATTGAATTTCATATCTTCTTTTTATTATCAACAATGCAGTGATTAGCATGTACTGAAATGTCCACTTAAAGGCATGGAAGGAAAGTTACTGTTGCTTTTTGTTTGTTGGGGTTCTCCCCAACAAGTATTGTGAGAATGTTTGGTTTAGTCATGAAATATTTAAAATGTGGTCAACAAATACTGTTTCATCTAAGTGGATATTTTTTGAATTGTATTTTCTATTTTTTTTAAAAAATAGTAGTTGTTTAGTTAATAATAATTGTACTATATTGATATTCTTTAGTGTCTCTGAAAGAGAAAAATCCTTTTTTCAGGGTAATGCTTTATAAATTATATCTGTACAAAAATTTTATAGATACATAGATATTCATATAGATATTTTATTTCTCTGCATACTTTTCAGGTCCTGCCATTTTGACAAAGGGTCCATAGGACTGATTAAATCAGGTGTCCTGCATTTTGGGAATAACAGAAAACCAGAATAGCTAAGATCTCAAAATGCAATTAATCATGATGCTGATGACCAGCGTTTTGTCGTGGCCTCAATCTATGCTTTGGGAGGTCTTGCCTTGGGTTTAAAATATTATTCTATTTTAAAGAAATGTTTATATAGTGGTATTTGTATAAGGTTGGAACAAGCAAAATAGTAAGAAGTAGATCAGATTTTGATTTATGCTTTTTAGTTCTTTTGCCTGGCATTTCTTATGACAAGATTTCACATCAATAGGCCAAAAAGACTTTTTCTGGTTTTAATTTATTTTTCAAAAAAGTCAATTTACTACTGCTTAAAAATCAGTGTATCCACATACTCCATGGCTTACTTTTGTGATGTTTTAAGTCACATCTCCATGGAAGCAAATTAGTGGCCAAGTAGAGTTTATGAAAGAACCTGAAACACAGAAAGGTCTCCGAAGGGGCTATTCTCCTTTAGGGAAGCTATCTCCGGATTAAAAAAAAAAAAAAAGGATCGAAATCACAGCTGCAAGAGTCCCTGATCTGTTCCCTGGCATGATGTGTTCGTTGGAAACTGTATAGAGGGGTTTCACACTAGATATGTCATTTCTTTTTACAGATCGATTTGTCTACACAGGCACAATCTGTGGGAATTCTCAATCACAGGTTTTATTTATTTTTTTCCATAATCCTGCTCAATCTTTGTATGAGAAGTGAAAGGAACATTCTGGCCTCTTTGATTATAAAGACAGGCAAGAAGTATAGAAACCTGATGGAATTAAGGCAGCAAGAGTTTTCAAAGCAAATAATCAAAAAGCACAATTTTCCTTTCAAATGAAACTCCACATTATTCTAAAATCAGACATTCTATGTAATAATCTTACTAACAAGGGCTAATTTCAGAGACTAAAAAATATGCATACTGACCAGATTTTTGCAGCACCTTCTAAAAGTTGGTTTTTGGTGTTTGGGGTGATAAACTAAAACCACAGAACAAAATTTGATTCTGTAAAAACCACACAGAGCTACATGATTTGTTTCTGCAAAATAGGTAACAGAATAGTTGAGATAAAACTTGAGGACTGATTTGGCTTGTCATTCAGCAGAGCTGTAATCTTTAATTTCACGATGCACTTTCTAGTTTAACTGGCCTCTATGCAACTGTTTATTAGAAATTGCAAGTTATTTGTCAATGTTGCTTGAGTGATGTGACTAGGGGCAGGGATGACTAAGATTAAATCGAAGAGGTGTTCTAAACTTCATAATTTTAAACATTTCCCTGAACTGGTGTGGAGACAATACCAATCTCTCTATTTATAAAATTGAGTTCTCTCGGCTTGAATAGTGAGAGCAAAGGTGCCAATCTGTAGTTCTGAGAAAGGCCAATTATGCCCTCTGCATCAGATGGGGCCTAATATGATTTTAAATAATTGGCAAATCAGATGCACATGAATGTAGTTTTATTATTTACTCAAAACCCATTAACCCAGTGTTTATGTCATGTGGAAATTGGGTGCATTTGCAAATAAGTTCACCTATATAGAAATGCTTGGCCTCATCTTACAAAAATATCAAGAGACGTTTAGGATCTGTTTTAAACCATAGGTGCTGTTCTGATTTAGAATGAGCTGGTTAGACAAAGCAACTGAAACTGGTATGTCTCTGGAGTCCCATGCTTTGTACTTAAAAAAAAATTTTCTTAACCATTTTTCCATTTTTAATCTCAATAGTGTACTTATCATAGCCTAAGAAAGTAGACATATATTCCCATTTTCTAGTTGAAGAAACCAAGGCTCAGAGAAGTCAAGTGACTTTCACTAAGTCACGTGGCTAGTTGCAGAAACCTAGTCAGCATGACACTGTTAAAGCAGGCATCGTAAGTTGACAGCCTGCAGACTTCTGCAGTGGGCTCACAGATAATTCTTGTTTGGCCCTTGCACAGTGTCAGAAATATTTTTTTTAAGATTAGTTTTTAACATTTAAAACTTGAGAGAAATTTCCCATTTAAAAAAATCAGGATTTCTGGATTTTTGAGGGCAATCAAAAGCTTTGGCAATCCTAGATCATTATTTCTGCATGACAAGTGTTCACTGAGACTGAGTCGTGACTTCCTCATCCCATAAGGCAGAACTTCACTGCTTTGCCTGCCTTGTTACTTGCCTGGTCCTGTGAACATTTGAGCTTAAGGTCCCTCACAAACCAATAATTGTCAACCTTTCTCGAGTACGAGACCTCATTTTAAACTGAAAAAAGTTTGCCAACCCCTGGTCTGATCACTGTCTTCCCTACCAGGTAGACAGTAGAGAAATCTTCAAGAACAAGCACAGAGTATCATTCCTCTTTGGAGCCTCCCCAGATCTTAGGACAATGACTAGTACACAATGTGCCCTCAGGAAATTGCTAGGGATGGAGGGCATGACAGCTTCTTTGTCATTAGAGTTATTACTAAGCTGATCTGTAGGAAAGTTCTATAAATTAGGTTGTAAGAAAGGAATCAACTCCATTAGATTTCAGAATTGCAAATCCTATTAACTCCTAATTGAATGGAAAATCAAAAATTTGTTTTATTCTCATTTGATCTGAAGCCTGCAACTACAAGATCCAAAACAACCGTGGGTAAAATGTATCCTTGAGTTGATGTTCTAGATGTGTGGGTAGATGTTTACAGTTGTGCAGACACAGCCTTTATGGACTGAATACTCCAGCCTGGGTGAATTACTCAGAGCAATCATGTCAAGTGTCAGCTTCCTTGTGCCCATGGCCAAGAAAGTGCCATTTTCAATTTCCCAAGTTTTTCTCTCTGGAAATAATTTACTAATTTAAAGATGCCGTCAGTACAATGCCATGTATGTGTTTGGAAGATGGAGGGGGTTAGAGGATATATATACACATATTCATCCATTAGCAGCCTTTCTCCTCCTTTGGACTTTTCCAGTAGTTATGATCTATATTATTTCTGAGGTATTCACATTCACAGAATTAGAGAATATTACCTGATGTCACGTTATGAGTGTGAAATGGAGGCCCAGAAAGATTTATTCAAGGCATCTGACTCCCTTTTTGTGAATTCCATGTGTTCTCACTGGACGACAAAGTTCCTCGTGAGCAAACACTGCGCCTTATCATTTTTGTACCCGTTCCAGCACCTAGAATAGTGAGTCTTGCATGCAGTAGGTGCTGATCCAGTTTGAGTTCTCATGGAAGTTGTGACATTTTCAGACTGACTTGGGATTAGAAAGGCCATTATGATTTCCTCATCAGGCTCTCATTTTAAAATGAGAGACCTTCAGCATGGCTGCACGCTAGGCTTTTCAACTGGGCTCAAGCCAAGTACTTGGTTGCAAATAAAATGGCTACCTCAGGCATGCTTATGAAAAGGACTTAATTCTATTTTTAAGAGCTTTTTTTTTTGGAGGTACAGAGGGAACAGAATATTGTATTTTTTTCCTGTTGTTAGTGATCCTTTAAGAAAATACTACACACAAAATGAGAGGGCTCCAAACTGATCTGACTCATTAGATTTAATAAAATCTATGAGAAAATACTTCCTGAGTCTTGAGGCCTTTCATAGTATCCTTTACCTAATTCTTTACAAGTGATTTTTCAGCTAGTAAGTGCCAGAAATAGGCACATCTGCAGAAAGTGAGCACATTTTCCTCCACAATATGACAATGCTATTTGACAGCTATTAGAACTTGAAATTCAGGAGCTTGCAAAGTAATTCTTCAAGTGTAGCTCGTCTCCAATAAAGGCATTCAGTGCTCTGGTGTTTTTCACTTCATTAAAATTCATTTAAAATTTCTCTTCCACAGAAACACTTTCGTATTTCTATAATCTTTATGTATGTGCTTTCTGTTCTTATATTTTTTCAGTAATTTATTTTAGTATCATAAGATATTTTTGTAAACTTAATACTGAGACAACATGAACATGGCATGTATAAACGTTGTTTTGTTTTTAAAATGTGTCAAAAAGCCATTTCATTTTTATTCTCCAGCACATTCAGTTTTTGGAGTTTCCCTCTGCAAATTGTTTCCAGTAGGAGCTGCTGAGAGATGCTGAGAATGGCCACTCAGTACTATAGTACATTCACAAATTGACTACTTTCCAAAATGGCAGCAATCACCAAAATCCAGAAAGTTCTTTTTTTTCCCCCAAAGAAGCATCATTCTGCTTTTAGTCAAATAAATGAGGTGCCAGCCCTAACTTTGCCACTTCCAATTACTGAGAACTTCAGAGGCTACTTCGCCTCTCTATGGCCTAAGTGTCTTGATCTATGAAATGAAGAGCTGTAACAGGGACCAAACCCATAGGGTTGCTGTGAACATTAAATAAGCTAATGCAGATAAAGTGCTTTGCCCAGTAGCCAGCATAATAAATCACATTTAAAAATTATTATTATCAGTAACGTTTGATTTTTAGTTTGGCCCTAAGTGGTGTTTGCAACTCTGATTCAAGAGGGCAGGGAGAAGAGGAAGCGACCTTCTCTGGCTGGTGTTATAAAAAGACATGAGGTGTGTATGAGACTACACTTTTACAAGTGTAGTCAGTCCATAACCCACCCCTCATCCCCAGAGAAGTGACAAGAGACAAGCAGTCCTGAACAAAACCACTCTTCATTGCTGCAAAACAAGCCAAAATAGCTTTAAGTTACAGCTACTGGAACCAACAAAGTGGCCAGCTACAGCAAGCCCTGGCCTGCCTAGGCCCCTCCCACCCACTTTAGCTAACTATCTATAAGTCAGCAAGGAGGTAGAATTCCTTCTGTACCTATGAAACTATCAAACATTCAATATAAATTTTTTTCTGGGAAGAGATTATCTTGGGAACCTTTGGCTGTCTTTATGTGTAATCATTTGTCATTTCGCTAAGCACCCTTGAAGACCAGGGGAACAGCTTGCTCTCAGGAGCTACAAAGAACTTTAGCATATTTTCATTTTCAAAAATAAAGGTTATTTTAGAGGTTTTTTTTTCTTTTTTTTTAAATCTTCATTTTCCAGCCAATCAACGTGAGAATGATTTTAGATTTGGGAAATTCATGTTGCAATTGGAAGTGGCTTTGGTATGTCTGAGCATTTTGCCTCCCAGTCCTCATCTTGATGACCTCTATATCTGCGTGTTTTTCAAGTGCAAACTGGACCAGCAGCCTAAGCACCAAGTATACCTTGTGCCTAAGAAAGGAACATGAGGGAAGTGGCAAAAAGGAAAACTAAAACTAATACTAGAGGCTATTTACTGGGCATATGTCTTAAGCCAGGTACTGCAATAAATGGCTTTTATTAATTCTTATTTAATTCCTCCAGCAGCTGTGTGTTGTAGGAACTATTATGCTCATTTTACAGATGAGAACACCAAGGCTCAGAGAGGTTAAGTGATTTTACCAAGGGTCATATGGCTGGCAAGTGATAGAAATCAAGATTCAAGCCCAGGAAAGTTGAACTCTCGTGATCATGTTTTTAACAATTGTACCATATTCCTTTTTTGATAAATAAAAATATTGGGCCCCCCTTCCCCTATGCCTCATGAAATTAGTTCACAGTTTTGATTGCTTATCTTTGTCTCAGACGACTTTGACCTCACTTCCCTTCGTTGAATGAAGAGGGAAGAAGGGGTGAAAACTTGAGGCTAGAAGCCTTCCTCAGATCAGGCCGAGCAAATCCCCTCACCTTATCTCTGAACCTCTGAATTGCTTAAGCTGCTCTACTGGCTTCAAGATGAGGTTTTACAGAGAAACAGATTTAGCATCAAATTCTGTCTTGCTATGTGCTAGCTGTGGGAACCTAATCAAGCTTCTCTGACCTACAGTCTCTTCTTCTGTAAAATGGAATAACTTCTACCCCATAGGACTGGTATAAAAATTTAAAAAGACACTGCACATAAGAGAGAGTGTGGGGTTCTGCTTAAAGCCCAGACTATAGCATCAGACAGCCTGAATTTGAATTGCAGCTTCCCTGACTTACCAGTTGTGTGACTTGAGGCAATGTGCTTAAGCTTTCGTTGCCTCATCTGTAAAATAGGAAGGGGGTAATATTTAATATTAACACCTACCTCATAGGTGCTACTGTGGGACTAAGTGGGTTAATACGAGTAAAGTCTTCAGACAGGGTCTGGCCCATAATAAGCGTTTCATAATTTTGCTATTATACCTTACAGCAGTGGTCCCCAACTTTTTGGCATCAGGGACTGGTTTAATGGAAGACAAGGTTTCCACAGACAGGGGTGGGGGAGATGGTTTGGGGTATTACATTTATTGTGCAGTCAAACCTCTCTGCTAATGATAATCTGTATTTGCAGCCACTCCCCAGCACTAGCTTCACTGCCCCAGCTCCACCTCAGATCATCAGGCATTAGATTCTCATAAGGAGCACACAACCTAGATCCCTCGCATGTGCAGTTTACAGTAGGGTTTGCGCTCCTGTGAGAATCTGATGCGGCTGCTGATCTGATAGGAAGCGGAGCTTATGCGGTGATGCGACCGATGGGGAGTGGCTGTAAATACAGATGAAACTTCACTCCCTCGCTGGCTGCTCATTTTCTGCTGTGTGGCCTGGTTCCTAACAGGCCACGGACTGGTAGCGGTTTGCAGCCCAGGGGGTGGCGATCGTAGCCTTACAGAGGTGAAAAGTGGACATGAGGAAAGAAGACAAAAATAGCAGCTCTTATTGTTACATGCTGGCCACCAGTCAGACTTGTCTTCAGGAATAGTCCCAGCCTACACAGTTTCTTAGAACTCTTTCAACAGAGATCAAGCTTAGATTTTTTTTTTTTTTTGAGACAGGATCTTGGTCTGTTGCTCAGGCTGGAGTGCCAGGTGCAATCATAGCCCACTGCAGCCTCAAACTCTTGGGCTCAAGTAATCCTTCTGCCTCAGCCTCCCAAATAGCTGGGACTACAGGTGCACACCACCACACCCAGCTAATTTTTAAAAAAATTTTGCAGAGATGGGGTCTTGGTATGTTGCCCAGGCTGGTCTCCAACTCCTAGCATCAAGCAATCCTCCCACCTCAGCCTCCCAGGTAGTTGGGATTACAGGTGTGAGCCACTGTGCCCGGCTAGCTTAGATTTCAAGTTCCAAACAACTTGCTGTAGTTTTCCCCAAGTAGGCAGCCATGGACTTTATGCCCAGTTACACCGTATCATTATGTCCAGGAAGAGCGAGGCAGAAGAGAGAATAAGAATGTGTGTTCCCGGGATTTGGCTATGTTCCAGGGCAGAGAGGCAGGGGAAGATATTAAAGTTACCCTAGAGGAGCCCTCTCTGGAATTGTGGTGGTTTCCCATCCATGAGATTTCCAGAAACAGAGCTATTTTAGCTCCCCAGCACTTGTCTTCTTCCTCTCAGACCTCCTGCAGGTCTTGGAAAATAGTCCCTTTCTCCTAAGGTACAGAACAGGCAGCACAGAATGGTCTGAAGGATGTGTAATGTTCTCCCTAGACTGGATTCCTTGCGTAGAGGTGGAGTGGAGAGGAGTGCTGAAGGTGACAGGAGCAGCTTTGCATTCCACAGAAACCTTCTAGAGGGATGCTATGTGGTTTGAGGCTTTGCCAGATCGCTGTTGCACTGTGTCAGGGTGGTGGCTGGCTAACCACATGGACAGACTGTGAGCTCCATGAGGACGGAGGTTGAGTTAGTTCAGCACTGTACACCAAGCCCAGTGCCTGGCACAAAGATGAGAAATGTTTACTGAATGAATGCCGTGTTCTCTTGCTCAGAAAAGCCAGAGAATCTGAGAGGAGAGAATGAATAGCTTGCAGGAATACTGTCAGAGCACATAGATTTATTCTTCCCCAAAGGGGAGGGCATTAAATCTCACCATCCACTGGTTATCTTAACGCCACCTTAGACAAAAATCTTTTCTAAAATCTCCCTTCTTTCCTCAGCTTTTTTGCCAGACAAAGACAATTTAGTGCCACCATTGTTTCTCCTCAATTCAAGTTACAAGATTTTTTGTCAATTTTCTTCTTCCTACAGAAACTTGATTGCGGCTGAGTATAGATTTATGTAAATTTCAAGTGCCACTCCTATTTGTCTCTGGGTAACCTAATGGTTTATGTTAATCTCAATCAGGTCTGCCACTCAGACCTCTTATCCCCTTCACCTTTCACCTAATTGCCAATTTCCCTCAAGGGCCCGGCTATAGAGGCCCCATTTCTTCCTCCCCTTCCCCTTCCTTCATTCCTTCCTTCACTGTTGAATATCTATTCCATTTGATTGTTCCCAGAAGCAGTGAGTGGATGATTTCATGTGTCCCTGACACGATAACTACTCTCAACCATCATAAAACTGCCAAATTGCTTCCGGAGTGGTCTATATACACAGTTACATGCAATAATATGGACAGATCTCACAAATACGGTGTTGAGTAAAAGAAGCCAGACACAAAAGAGAGCATACTACCATACTACAAGATTCCATTTTGAAAGTCTAAAACCAGGCAACATTAATCTGATTAACCTTTGGGCAGGGAGGCAGCGACTGGGAAGGGGAATTGGAGGTGCTTCTGGAGTATTGGTCATGTTTTGTTTCTTGATCTGAGTGCTGCTTACAAGACTGTGTTCATTTTTTGAAAATTCATCAAACTGAACACATCATTTGTGTACATTTCTGTATGTAAGTTATACTTCAGTGAAATTTTCCCGAAAAATGGGTCTATTGAGCCCCCACTATGTGGAAGCTCCCATGCTGGGTGATATTGGGGATTCTTTTCCCTTCCAAAGAGATCAAAAAATAAATAAAACCTAAAATAGGCAAAAGACTTTTTGAGTTCCTCCTTGATGGTCAGGGTGACTGCAGCCAAACCCTAGACCATTTGGGGGCTCTTCCATGGACTCTTCCAAGTCCTCTTCAGCTCACTTCATCTTCCCTTGCTCAAATGCTTTCTTTTCCACTAAATGCTGTTAAATATCCTCTCTTCCCTTGCATTGATATTTACCAATTTCTAGTGAATTTGCCTGGACGCCTCAGCTTTACTCTAAGCTCCTATAAAGCAGGGACATAGTTGAGATATTTCTTTGTGATTCTCCATAGTATAGCATGACACTGTTGGGTACAAACTGTTCAGCTCATAGCTGCAGACAAAATAGACTCCAATAATCAGACAGGATGGAGAGGGAAGGCTCTTCCATGATCAGGATGGATTTGATTTTCTTTAGTCTCCCATTTCTAGACCTATCCAATATAGTCTCTGCTTTCATGTGTAACTCATGAGCCAGTAGTTTTCCAAATTTCACACTGGCATAACATGGTATCTCCCTTGAATTAGGACCAGTAACTCAAATACCCCTCCAGGTTTGGTGAGGCTGTCGCTTTAAAGACTCAGTAGACCCTGGATATTTTTTTGATATAGTAGTATTCACAGCTTCAAATATTTATGAGTGGGTCTTAAAGGCCCATGACATGTAATAATTTGTAATTTTGCTGAGGTGTAACTTTGAATTGCACACACTACAAGGCTGGCGTGATGGAGCGATTGGCTTTATAAGAACGCGATGGTTCTTAGGAGGAAAATAGAAGTTTTATGGAGGAAATTATATGCCAAATATATAATTGTGGGATTTGTGAATTGGAGAAGGGTTGGAGATGAAGTTTTCTGAATTCCCTCCCTGCATTTCATGGGTTCATTATACTTCAATTTTCTCATCACAACAGTCAGAAATTTAATCTTTAGCTATTTGTTTCTCTTTAGCATTCATTTGATTAAAACTTCCTAAATGCAAGGCATACAACTAAATACTTATTGAAGGGTGGGAACAGATCCAGAAGAAAATCATCACATTTTTATGAGAGGGAGGAAGAGAGAGAGGGAGAGGGAGAGGGAGAGAGAACAAAAAATGATATTTATTGAGTGAAGAAATTGAAGATCAGGAATCTTGGTTTTCAGTCCCAGCTCTGCACTAAAGTCTTTTTGATAGATGAATTGAGTATCTTTGTTACTTTGGACAGGTTACTTTCCTTCTGTAGTCCTCAGTTTCCCTAATTGTAAAGTGAGGAGTTTGGAACAGATTATTTCTTAGGTCCTTCCAGGCATAACATTAAAGGAACTGATGACCTAAAGTCCCATTTCTGTTTTCTTTTCAAGCTCTGTTCTCAGTGATGCCTTTCAAAAGGGATTTATAAACATCATTACTGAGTTTCCATTAAGCTAAAGCCACCAGAACATGAGGCTGTACACACAAATAGCTTTTTACCCCAGGACAGGTGTGGACAGCTCCTAGGCTACAATCAGATTTAAATAAACAAACACTCAAGTGAATAAAAAAATGACTCATACATTTCATCAATGTGAAATCTTTTTTAATTCTTTGGATTTTCTTTTGACTACAAAAGAGAAACATTTTTGCATGCTTTGTTATTTCTTCTAAATTTTAATATTTAGTTTCTAGAGCTATAAAAGTAGTCCAAGGATCTGCCCTTTATTTCAGTAGTCTCAGTTAATGGAGTACAGTGGCCCAGAAAAGTTGCTGTCTCAGGAGTTGGAGGTGGAAGGTGGGGATATTGTCTAACTTGGAATCACAAATTAGTCAGAACTGGAAGAGATAGTAGAACATTATCTCTCACTAAATAGGAGAGAAAATTGAAGCTAAAAGAAGAAAAGTGACTTCCATTGAACATTTGTTTTAAAAATATTTATTGATACACAATGGAATGCTATTTAGCTATAAGGAAATTCTGTCATTTGCAACAACATGGATGAACCTGGAAGACATTATGCTAAGTGAAATAAGCCAAACACAGAAAGACAAATAGTGCATGATTCTACTTATATGTAGAATCTAAAAGAGGTGATCTCATAGACGTAGAGAGAATATTGGTTGCCAGAGGATAGGGAGTACGGGAGGGTGTTGTGTAAATGTTGGTCAAAGGGTACAAAATTTCAGTTAGATAGAAGGAATAAGTTCAAGAGATGTATTGTACAGTGTAGTAACTATAGGTAATAGCAATATATTGCATTCTTGAAAAATGCTAAGAGAGTATGGATATTAAGTGTTATAACCACAAACATGATAACTACATGAGGTAATGCATATGATAATTAGCTAGATTTAGTCAATCAACAATGCATTTTCACTTCAAAACATCATGTTATACATGACAAATATATACAATGTTGCCCATTGATTAAAAATAATAAATTAATTAAAATATTAATATATATGTATACAGATACATAGATAGAGTGATAGATTGGGTACCCAATATGTGCCAGGTGCTGGGGATACAGCAGTGAAAAAGGCCCAGCTGTATATAACTGACATTACAGTGGTTGAAAGAGACTTAACGTTAATAAGTCACACAAATAAATATAACAAGATCTAGGAAGGAGAGGTACATGGTGCCATGGGAATGTGAAATGCAGTGCTTGATCTGGTCCGGAAAATCAGCCAATGCTTCCCTGAGGGAGTGATGCTAAGATGAGAGCTGAAGGATGAATAGGAGCTAGCCAGGTGACAAGGTGACAGCATGTTCGAAGGCTCTGTGGCAACACAGAACATAGTACATGGAACTGAAAGCAGGCCATTGTGACTAGAGAGGAGAACATTCAGGTAAAGGTACTGTAAGATAAGTTTACAGCTGTGGGCAGGAGCCAGGCTGTGCAGGGTCTTTGTCCTAAGAACAATAGAAGGTCATTGGAGGGTTTTGAGCATGAGAAGGACATGAGTAGATTTGTGTTTTTACTCTGCTGACTATGGGGCTGAGCAGGAGATGTGGTAAGAAACAAGGCTGTGGAGGTAGTTTGGGTCCAACTGTGAAAGGGCTTGAACAACAAGTTAAGGAATTTGAGTTAGTTCTACTGGCAGTGGGGATGTATTAAAAGCAGAAGCTGGCAAACTGGTCCATTCAAGAGGATGGTTGTGAGAAAGTCCTGTGTGAACTCAACAAATGTTATCAATATTTGCTAGACATCATGAAGGGGTAAATAAGAAATGGATGCCCTAAACTTCACTCTCCATATTCTGAAGTTGGCAGCTGACCCAGATGACCTACTTATATCTAACAGGAAGTGTGATGCTATTTTTCCAAAACAGTTAAGTCACTGAAAATATATCAAAAATATAATTCTCTCTTACATAGCTCTGATTCTACAAGTATTTATGGAGTCCTGCTATAAGCCTAGTGGCTAGGTTTATGGTAGTAGTTATCTAATGCTATGTAACAAATTACCCCAAAACTTAACAGCTTAGATAAATACACATTTGTAATCTCAGTTTCTGTGGGTCAGAAATTCAGTCATGGCTTAGCTAGGTCATCCACTTCAGGGTCTCATCACAGGCTGTCACCCTTGGCTGGGATCTCATTTGAAGGTTGGGCTGGGGAAGGATCTGTTTCCAAACTCATGTGGTTGTTGGCAGAATTCAGTTTCTGGAGAGTTAATGGACTGAGGGCCTCAGTTCTTTGCTGGCTGTTGGTCAGAGGCCACCCTTGGTTGCTTGCCCTGTGGGCCTCTCCATCATGGCAGCTTGCTTCATCAGAGTGTGGCAGGCAGTGAAGCAATAGGGACACTCTTTCTTGATGCTTGCTCTCAGGGACTTTATAATTTCCTTGTATATTGGAAATAATTGGCAAGCAGTATATATGACAGATTGTCATTAAATGCCCAAATTTATGATAATAAGCCAGGAAGGAGTCATAGAATTTGGATGGGGAGGGTTAGAGACACAGGAAGGGGGAAGACATTCCAGATAAGAGGTAGAGTGTGTGCAGTGATGTGGAGGCAGAACAAGTATGGTATATTCGGAGAACAGTGAGGCCAGTGGCCTGGGTGGAGTAAAGAGTAATTTTTTGGGTGTAATGAAAAGCAGTAGAAACAAACAGCAGATTACAAGTCTGCCTTAGAGATTTAAGAGAGAAGCAGAGTTGTTTGAGAGAAAAACAATCATCTCTTCAATGAGTGTTCCTGTCAATGTCTAAGACAGTGACCACATGACTGGCCCTCCAAGGCATACATACATGTTGATGAGCATGCACTTTGATAAGACTTGTGATTTTTAACATTTACAGTGTAATTTTGTTTAAGCAATCACTGCTAGTTTCAGGATGTTTTTCTGAACACTTCCCTTTCAGAACAAAACACTTGGGTAGCAGCTCTTCCTTTTCTTACTTGACATTTCTTTTGTTCTCAAATATAAGTGAGAGAGTCTTTTCTTGTTGTATATGATTTCTCTTTAAGGTCAATATTAGAATATCTTTCTCAAATGTCTAACTCCAAGCATGCTCACCTCACT
Source organism: Avahi laniger (assembly GCA_963575035.1). Classification (NCBI taxonomy): domain Eukaryota; kingdom Metazoa; phylum Chordata; class Mammalia; order Primates; family Indriidae; genus Avahi; species Avahi laniger. The sequence continues at coordinate 34,093 of CAUYSK010077930.1, read as the reverse complement.
TTCAGTACATGAGATTATAAACTAATAAAATAGCTATCATTACTAAATAGTTGAAAGTGATGAAGTTGGTGCATTTTATTGTAGTTCTTTATAGGGATTAAAAGTGATTTAGAAAAATAATTTTCTTTTTCCAGTCCCTAGCACAGCGCCACATAGCATCTCATAAATGTGCTCAACAGATGACTGACTGAGTGCAATGCCAATGATTTTTAAATGTGACAAGGAATTTGACTTGGCCTGGTACAATTTTACCCAGTTCCTTGTGTAAAATGAGAAATCAATCCAGATGCGGATTGCATTTGTATCATTTAAAACTGCTCTGGGGGAATCTCCACCTCCCAGGTAGAGGCTCCGTACAACAATAAGCCAGTTTATCAAAGATGGGATTTACTGCTCGTTGTTTTTCTATTAGGGAGGAATTACGCTAAGCCCAGCAGCAGACATTTTGTGTTACCATGGCAGCCCATATTTCCTGCAGGGTTGTGACCTCTAATGACTACAGTGGGAAGGCAGGAAAAATAGAGACTCTTTGAAGATTAGTAAATAAATGCATTACTTATGCAAACCATCTCTGAGATGGCCCCACAGTACAGCGGAGAAATGAGGAAGCTCTTCAGATTGGGCAAATGGTTATATGTAAATATCTACATTGGCAGAAAACAGATCACCTTTCATTTGATTATTTCTTTAAAAGTCTGTTTTGTCTGATAATGAAAGTAATATAAACTGGACTTCACACTGAGAAAATAGTATTATTGTGCGTGAAAATACAAACTGATGTTGATGTTTTCCTTCTACTCCCAACAGCTAATTTTTTCCCCCATTGGCTCTTCAGATATAATGTGGCTCCTGAAATGATTTTGCAATGTTCTTCAATGGATCACAGACAGGAAAAATCCTGAGCATATTCAATTTTATGTAGGCACTGAGAATGCAGCTCATCCTTTCTTGTTGAAAGTGGTTCAGTATTGTTTTTAACCCACTTGATTTGTCTTAATTGACGTGCTCCATTTTCAAACAAGCAGCTGAAAACAAGATAGAAAATCAAGCATTGATTTTGGTCTGCTGTTTGCAAGGTATTTTCTCAGTACATATTTCCTTTGAAGTCACGTCTACATTTATTCATACAAGAAATATTTATGTTTCTTGAGTACCTACTATACTACTGCTATTCAAGGCACTTTGGTCAGGTGAAACCGGATCTAAACTTGTATTACTGGGTAGATGAAATACAAAGGGATTGCATTTTCTTTCTATATCATCTATTGCTCTTCAAACAAGTTTCGTGAGTACAAAGAGGGGAAAAATATGATATAAAGTGGATCCATCACACATCTGAGATATTGCTGATTCATTTCTTTTCGCGGTGTATTTGTATAAGAAACATTTACTGGGAAGCTATTATGTGCCAGGCAGAGCTCTAGCTGTTGGGAATGGAGTTGTGGGCAAGACCTAGCCTTTGTCCTCAAGGATAACACAGTACAGCTATGTTTCCAGCAGCTGACCTGGACTTGGGAGTTTGCCCTGCTTGTTCTAGCAGTCAGAAGGGGCTGCACTTGGGAGATTGTTTCCAGTGGTGTGGATTGATTTGTGCTGACCCGTCAGTGGCCCCTCCTGGTTCTCCTTGTATCAAGGCCATGAAACTGGGCTAGCCAGTGTTCATTTCCTTTTTATCACTCAGTCTCCCTGTAATATTTTTTACTGTATCTTCTGTGCATTCTCTCTAGTCAGGAATATTTTTTAGAGCTTTACACCCTAGAATTGATATTTTAAAAATCATAGGAATATTGTTATAAGTCCACACATTACCTCTGTCCCCTTCTTCAGAGATTCTGACACACTTTTCCTTCATGCCTCATACTCCTGCCTCCCGGAAAAGATTGTGACTAACTGTAAAAACCATTCTAGGATCTGAAAACAGCCCCCTTAGATTTCCATTCTTCAATTTTGGCTTTAATAGATTTCATCAGGTCTAGAATAAAACTGCTAGATGAATCAGCCAATATTTTAAGTACTTGAAATTCCTTGGCCAAAGGTACTAAACAATTTATTTTTTTTATTTCAGTATATTACGGGGATACAAATGTTTAGGTTATATATATCACCTTTGCCACACCCAAGTCAGAGCTTCAAGCGTATCCATCCCCCAGATGGTGCGCACCGCACCCATTAAGTGTGAATATACCCATACCCTCCTCCTGCCACTTCCCAGACACCCAATGAATGTTATTCTTATATGTGCACTTAAGTATTGATCAGTTAATACCAATTTGATGGTGAGTACATGTGGTGCTTCTCTTTCCATTCTTGGGGTACCTCATTTAGTAGAATGTGTTCCAGCTCTATCCAGGAGTATACAAGAGGTGCTAGATCACCATTGTTTTTTGTGGATGAATAGTACTCCATGGTATACATATACCACATCTTATTAATCCACTCATGTATTGATGGACATTTGGGTTGTTTCCACATCTTTGCAATTGTGAATTGTGCTGCTATAAACATTCGAGTGCAGATGCCTTTTTTATAGAGCGACTTTTGCTCTTTTGGGTAGATGCCCAGTAATGGAATTGCTGGATCAATTGGTAGTTCTACTTGTAGCTCTTTGAGGTATCTTCATATTACTTTCCACAGAGGTTGTCAAATTTTTAAATGTTAACAACTCTAAGAGCATTTAACATTAGGCATACATATGAGGTTGATTTCCCTTTCCATGAAAGACACAAGAACCTCAACCATGAACACAAACCAAACCTCTTGTTCCACTTTGTCATAAAGTTGTGAGGTTTCAGTTGGAAAAGTCAATTCCTTATATGAACACATCTGTTCATATCAATTCCTTCTCCACATCATCCCCAAGGGTTTCTGAAGAAGGAAAGGAAGTTGAGACTAGACAAGACCATAGTGGAAGGGGGGTGCCTTGGAAAATGGGAGGGGTCGATTGGGCTGAACACTACTGAGAAGTGATGTGGAGTCTCCATGCTAACCAGCTGAAGGGTGGTAAGCCTTGACTTGGCTGATTTATCTAGAGTTGATTGTGCTTGTAGATACCATTATGGGCTATCCATCTCATGGCCTCTGAAGTAGCCTCCTACTGTCTAGCTATAATGCTGATAAACACCTCTATTCATCAAGTGAGGGCTCAACAGACCATAACTTTGTTTTTATCTTTCAGAGACAGCAAATTACCATCATAAGTCATGGTGAAGATATTTACGAAAATGTCTTCCAACTTTAAGACTCTTTGATTATATGATAAACTCTTGGCGAACAGTTTCTAAAACTCACTTGGCATTTTGTCCTTTCTTGCCTGCTGACTTCCCATAAAATAATTTCATACAACTTTTAAGAACACGGCCTGAACAGGAGGAGACAGTCTTTTTCTCTGTCCCTTCGCAGATTATCTGAGATGACTAGGCTTAATTGCTCAGCAGCTGTGCAGCTGTCAAACACACGGTTTGGAAAACACAAGGGATTGGCGCCAGGGAGTGGGCATATGGCAGGAGATGTGCCAGTGAGAGGAATGTTGTTGCTCCCACCTTCCCTCTACCTATTCCCTCGAGGTTCCAGGCAACTTTCCCAAGCACCTCAATGTAGCTTGAAACCAGAGAAGTGGAATGGCTGAATTTGGGTCGTCCTGATCTGCAAAGGGAAGAGGAGGAAAGGCAACCCACCTTCTGCACATCCCAATGTATTAGCCTGTGGGCCCTGAGGTTGGTGTTACTCTTGTCTGTAGCTGTGGCATCACATAGAATCAGCAGTGAGGCTTCAAATCCCCTACTGCCTGAGAAGTGAAATATTAGCTGGAGGAGATAACGAGGAAATGAGCAAATCCCCTTAGTGGGCCACAGATTACAGAGAAAAATCTTTCAAATTCACGTATGGATGGACTTGAGAGCAGCCTTCTTCAGCTGAGCCGGAAGTGCTCATAATGGAAAATAGACTTTAACAATGTTTGTAGCGTTAAAGAATTACTTTGCAGGCAATCTCCATGACAAGCCCGCTGGTGGAATCTGATGGCAATTCTAGGGGGCGGAAAGAAAAATAGAGCTGTTGAAAGAAATTGGGGCTCAGAAAATGTAAGAAGACAGGAGAGGTGACAGGATGATTGATGTAGCATGTGGAGCTGCATAGGGGCTCCCAGGAGAGGATTCCATTAACTGACCAGGGGTGAGCCTAAAATTGAAGAGAAATTGTGATGGGATAGTTCTTTGGCTGGCCACTAGGGGCCCAGGGAAGAGCTCTTTGGAAGTAATCAGAGGAGGACACAGCCACTGGATCAGGGCTGGAGTGTCTGGGGCAGAGACAGGTTTGCCTTGCATAAGATCAAATTTTACCTTCTGCCTACAGATGTAAACATGCTGATAGTAGGAATTTTGGAAAATATGAAATTTTATGCAGAAACTAAAAATAATTCATAATCCTACTACCCAGAGATAACCACTGTTAATATTTGAAGTCTATCCTTCTTGATTTTCCACTCTAAGCCCATATATAGAGTTCTTTAAAAATTTGGGATTAGTATGTTTTACAACCTGTTTTTAGTGCACCCCCATAATAACATACTGTGATTGTTCTTCTCTTTACCTGTCTGAATTCTACTCATCTCTCAAGGCTTAGAATAAGCCTTACTCACTCACGGCAATTTCCCCTGAGCCCTAGACAAGGTGCAGTTCCTATGCTTGGGGCTCCCATGGAACTCTGTTCTTTTTTTAAAAAAATATTGTTTTTTATTTCAAAATATTAGGGGGGTGCAAATGTTTTTGTTACGTGGCTTGAGTCAGAGCTATAAATGTGCCCATCACCCGAGTAATGTTCATTGTACCCTGTTAGGTGGGTTTTTGCCCCTCTGCTCCTTCCCCTTCCTCCCTGCTTGATTTCCAATGACTATTACTTCCCTCTGTGCACTTGCGACCATGGCACTGTGTTCTTGATGTTTGACAGTGCCCATCACACTTGCTCATTTCTTATCTCTTCTGTGAGAGTATAAGTTTATCTTGGTCACTGCTGTATTCCCAGAGGCAAGCATAGAATGCACAAAAACTCAAAAAAAATGTTGGTTACACACATTCAGGAGAGCATTTTTGATATGTGACTTTCCTATAATTCCAGGGCCAACATGAATAGGTTACAAAATCCCAAACTTGGGATCTATGCTGTGGTTAAGGAGAAGCAGCAGTAATGGGAGCTGAAGGGTTGAGTAGTGGATGATTTCTCTATGCCATGCTGACTTCACTCACAAGGCTGTACACCCACAACTCACCCCGTCTGAATATGGCTTGAACCCTGAGGCCTCCTTATTTTGCAGCCAAGTCTCTTGCTTCCCCACTGGCTGATGAACTTGTGCTGTGGGGAGGAGGTTCCAGAAACATGATGTGAGAGTGGAGGAAAGGTGGTGGTCAGAGGCCACTGCGATATAGGGCTTCAATTTTCCCCTCCCAGCCACTTATGTGGTGGTGGTGGTGGTAGAGAATGTACCAAGAGCGAAAGTAGTGGGGCCTGGATACATGCATTCAGTAGGCTTTTCTCCAGCACTGAGGCACTGCCAAACCGCAGTTGTTGAGCCCTTAAGCCCCAAACTGAGGAGCCTGAGAGAAGGGTGCCTGGATGATAAGATCTCAGCAGCTCAAATGCTTGATGAAACTCTAGCAAACCTCATAGAAGAGGGTTTTGATGTATTTCAGGAAAGCGATACTGCATGACTCAGTTCTTTGCTCACACCAGCAGCACTGCTCTGTATTTATGTAAATGATTCAGTCATCAGCTAGTTTCTTTTCATACTTTTGAGGAATCTGGAGAACAGTAGACTCTTTTGACCATAATTTCATTGAACAGAACTTTTCTTAAAGTTCAGTAGACTCTCACAGTCAATTTCTGTTATTAGTATTGTTCCTGTGTCAATGGAGCTAAGAAAAAAATGATTGTTTTGATTTTGTTAAAGAGAAAGTTATTCAATGACACTTATTAAAGCAAGGTAAGGCAGACATTGTTCAGGACCATTGAGATAGACATAGGGAGCACTGCAGTGGGGTTGTGCAGTTGTGCAGAGATTGGGCTCAACTCCAAATACAGCACGGGCAAGTCAGAATTTATAGCAAAGGAGTAAGGTAGTGTTTGTGGATAGAAAATTTCCAAGAGAAAACAACAGGGGTAAATGAGATTCTGGCTCAACTGACTTACCAGGATTTTTACTGAAGGCAGGCCAAGTGATCAGGTGTCATGGGGTGGTGGGGAGTGGGAGGAATGGGGGTGTGGAATGAGGAGGAACCTGATCAGATATTGAGGATGGTCAGACATTCAGGGTGGGGTATTCTTACCAAACTAACTTAGCAGGGTTCATTACTAAGACCGGATTTTATACAGAAATGCACAGATGGGCCTAGCAGAAGGTTCAGGAGCCTGAATAAAGTTTGGTCAAGTAAAAAAATCCTTGTCAATATCTAACAAGGAGAAAGAATTGTAAAATGAAACTCCTAAGTGTTTGATCATCTAGAAAGCTCTTTCCTGGCATTTAAAAGCTAGCAATCTTTGTGGAAGTGGCAAAGCACATTCAACCTTCAAGTAGCCTGTGTTTCTTGTACATTTCTACAGTTAATTGCCTTTCTTGTTTTCATGTTTCCAACCAAGTTTAGGACCACACTGAATTGTCCTATAAATCCTGTCCTATAATTGCAATTAGAATTCCTTCTACAGAGACTAACGTCCCTAAGGTTTATCACATATTACTTCATCCATTCAGCATCCTACCATGTGTAAGTGCTGTGTTAAGAGCACAGTGGCAGGTGCAGGAAGCAGGACCCCTGCTCCCAGGCAGCTCACAGTCCTGCTCCAAAGCCTTCAAGGGCCCAATGCCAGAACTCTCCTGCTTGGGCATTAGTAGCCCTTTGCCTCTGAAGATGATATGATGCCATTTTTCCTGGCCATTCTTTCCTTTTCATTGTCTTCTTTCAGCCTCTGTTCCAGTCTTACTTTCTTAAGATTTTCTTAGTGACTCACAGACATGAATACCACGTGCAGCCCCACCTTTCTGCCTTTGCACTTGTTGTCTTCTCACATCCCCTCAAGGCCTAGCACAAAGTCTACCTCTTCCAGGTTATTTTCTTTGCTCTGTTTGCAAAACTCATATCTGCAGTCCAACCAGCTCTCGCCACCTCCACTGGATTCAACTTGGTTCAAGCCACCATTATCTCCTGAAACTATCCCTCTGCTTCCACACCCATACCCAAAGTCTATTCTTCATACACCAAAGTCATATCATGTCACCCCCTCTGCTCAAAACCCTCCATCAACTCCTCATCTGAGAGTCAAAGGCAAAGTCCTTGCCATGACCTACAAGACATCAGATGATCTGGCCCCTCTGTTATTTTTATGACCTTATTTCTTACCACTCTTCCCCTCACTTACTCTTCTGTACCTCTAAGGATCTCAGCCCTAATACTACTGGCATCCTTTTTTGATAACAAATACTTTTAATGTCCCTTTTATTATCCTGAAGTGTGTAAATAATATAACTTGCCTAGGTATACATTTATAGATATATAATGCCCCTCAAATAGCATAAAAAACAAGGAAATAATTTATAATAAGTTAATATATATTTTAATATGTAAGTTCTGGGACATAGCTACACCCAAGGATATAATGAAGTAGTAAGAAGCTTTGTACCTGCAATGAAAGATCATAGTGAGAGTGACAACTGCAAATGCTGATTGATATAAGCATGTTGTTAGGGCTATTCAAATACACAGAACTGCATTGCTGTCAGTGATGTGATTTTTTTTTTTACAAAATGGTGAACATTTCTTTTTTTTTGATTTTGAAATATACAATGCATTATTATTTATTACAGTCACCATTCTGTGCAATAGATCACTAAATCTTATTCCTCCTGTCCAGCTGAAATTTTCTACCCTTTGACCAACATCTTCCCATTCGCTATCTACCCCCCAGCCTCTGGTAACCACCATTCTACTCCCTATTTCTGTGAGTTCAACTTTTTTAGGTTCCACATATAAGGGAGATCATACAGTAATTGTCTTTCTGGGCCTGGATTATTGTACTTAGTGTAATGTTCTACAGGTTCATCCATATTGTCACAAATGACAAGATTTCTTTCTCTTTTTTTAAGACTGAATAGTATTTCATTGTGTATATATGCCACATATTCTTTATCCATTCATCCACTGATGAGCACTTAGATTGATTCCATATCTTGGCTATCGTGAATAGTGCTGCAATGAATTTGGGGATGAAGATATCTCTTTGGCATACTCACATCACTTCCTTTGTACATATATCCAGAAGTGGGATTGCTGGATCATATGGTAGTTCTATTTTTAGTTTTCTGAGGAACTGCCTTACTGTTTTCCATAATGGAAATGTATTAATTTCCATTCCCACCAACAGTGCACAAGGATTTCCTTTTCTCCACAACCTCACCTGGTGACCATTTCTTGATAAAGTTCCAAACAAAATGAAGTATACTCTTTCCTACTACCCTCTCCTACTCCAAGTAGGGTCCTCTAATCATTGGAATAATTAAAAAATAAAAATTGCTCACTCACATTTTCAAAATGCCCTCTAGGGGGCATTGATGACCCACTGAGAACTATTGCTCAGCCCACTGACCCTGCTTCTCCACACAAAGTTTTGTTCTCACCTCAGGACCTTTGCACTTGCTGTTGTTCTCTCTGCCTGAAAGGCTCTTCTCCTAGACACTTGAATGACTCTTTGCCTCATGTCACTCAGATCTCTGCTCAAATGACAGTACTTCAGAGAGTCCTTCTCTGATCATTCTAAATATCTAATATAGTATCTAATATAGACCATTCTAAATATCTAAAATAGTACCCTGACACCTCTACCTCTGTTTTTGTACTCTTCTTAAATTTTCTTCATAATATTGTAACTTTCAATATCTGACACTACCTTATATATCAATTTTATTACATATTTATTGTCTGGCTCTTCCACTGGTCTCTAGTGACTAGAAGGAAATCTCCCAGAGGTGAGGAAATTTTTCTGTCTTTTACATGGCTCTATTTAGTGCCATGAGTCTAGTAAATAGTGCCTGGCCTATAGTAGGTACTTAATAAATATTTGTTGAAAATATGTTTGACTATAAGCTACCCCTCCTGTGTACTCCCATGTAAGTCTGTCCCGTAAAAGTCAGCACTGTTATGTGTTATGTGGGGCAGTAGTGAGGTTGGTGGCAGTTGTCTTCTCTGTGGCCTTTCTTAATACAAAAGAATCCCAAAGGCAGCCAGCTTGCTAACCAACCAATCACTTGTCTGTGCCATGTCTGTATTTATCTTTGCCTTTTGTTCCCATCAAGAGCAAGCATTTCTAAATTAGTGTTTGAATTGTACACAAAATCATGCTACTGTACTGCTTAGAAATAGTTTCTTTTCCTCAAAAGACTAAACATTATCCCTATGGTCTTAGGTACCTCTTTGATGTACTTAGTAGTTCGACAACTAAACAAGGTGGTGTGCTGATGTCTGATATCCCATGTGGGAGAGGGGGTGTCAGCCAAGTGAGGGGATTAGATCCCAGGTATAGGGGCTTGATGAGGGGAGGAGAGGTGGGTACCCAGAGTGGCAAGAGATAGAGAAGCCAGAGTGAGAGTGCGAATGACATACAGGAGCAAGTGCTGAGGGTCAAGGGAAACATAACCTATTATATTGTGGACGGGGCAAATGAGGGGAGAGGAAAATAAAAGGTTAGGAGTTGGATCAACAGAGGAATAGAATTGTTATTGAAGAGTGACTTACAGCAACTTTTGCCTGAAAGACTCGTCCTTCGGCTAGCTGCATAGCTTGTTCCCTCATTTTCTTCAGGTCTCTGTTTAAATGTCATCTCAGCAGCCAGATGATTTCTAATGAAAATGGGATTCCATCGCTTTCACACTGTATTTCTCTTAACTTGCCTCTTCTTCTTTATATTGCTACTTGTTTATTTTCTGTCTCTTCCACCCACCTCACCCCCCGACTAGGATGTCAGAACAGTGATCTGCACACAATACTCACTTGGTAAATATTTGTTCAATGAATGAAAGAATGAAGGTCCCAAGACATGACTGACTGGCATACTATTTGATCTGGGGACTCCCAAGAAACCTCTGCTTGGTGTCCTGTGTCAAAGTGAGAATACCTTAATTCCTCTATCTCAGTGAGCTGTGAAAGGATCCAGAGAATAACATGGGAATAATAATATTTCGGGAAAAGTGAGCTCTGACTTTAAACATAAGGGTCATCAGCAGAAATATTGGTAATTGATTACTTTTTCTGAACATATTTCTTTGTTTTCTTCCTTTCCTCTCTCATTCACTCAAAGATAGATCTAAAAACCACAGAAGAGATGGGCACCAAAAGTTGCCCTTTGCCCTCAAATATTTCTGTGACCTTGACCAGCTGTTCAGGTGATCAGAAATCTTGAGGGACTAGGAAATTAAAGTTCAAACAAAATTTTGTTGGGCACCTAGTTTCTATTCTATTAGGAATTCATTCAGATACCAGGAGAGTTTATTAATAAATTCAGGTTTTTCCTCTGATCCCAAGATGACACTAATAATCAGCTGCCCAATCACTAAATAATCGTAGTAAGAGCCACCTCATTTAGCAAACGATTGTTATATACCATGTGCTAGGCTATGTTCTCTCAACCAACCTATAAAGTAAGTATTATTATCAACCACATTCGGCAGAGGAGCAAAGTCCAAGATCATAGAGCTGGTGATAAGAGACAGAGACCATGATTTTTCTATTACACTTTGCTGAAAGTGGAAAGGCTAGGAGTAAATTAAGAGGCAGTCCTACCCCCAACCCCCCTGCCAGCTCAGATCTAGAGTGGAGACTGATATCTAACCTGACATCTCTAACGAAAGACTCTACATGGTCAACCCTACAGAAATGCGAGCAAACATTTTATCCACCCAACCTTGGCCAGTACCATTGATGGGCTCAAAAACAAATACCCTCCCCTAAATGTCTTTCCAACCTCTCTGCCTTATTGTAACAAGGAAACAAAAAGATTCAGGAGGACTGATTTATCTGCATGGGTACTTTCTAAACAACTGCGTGCTGTCTTTGCTCCCAGATTTTTCCGTGAAATGGATTTTAGTTGTTTTTAAATGTAACTTTCTGCTGCATATTACTGTTATTTGTATATACACATATTCTACATCCCCTACTGAGTTGAAGCTCCTAAAGGATGTGGACCAAGTGTTAATCATCTTGTACCCACCTCAGCAATCTTTGACCTTCAAATCAGACTCAACACCCTATAGCCTATGGAGCTTTATACATCCCATTAGGCAGTCCCCAGAGCTCCACGAGATGCCTGGCATGCAATAGGCACTCAATATGTACTTGTCTACTTGCTGTATCTTAGCCCTCTTTAAAGCAAAACACTAGACCTCTCACTTTGTTTTACCCTGATTCATTCACTTATTCTTTCTTTCTTTCTTTCATTCTTTTATACAATAATTTCCCCCCTTGGAGTTCAAACAGAGTAGGAATTTCTCTGTTTCTCACTTTCCTCCAATCTGATTCCCATAGTCTGAGCTCTGTACACACACAGATCCACTCCTTAGGATTGTCAGTGTCCCCTGAGGGTAAAAACCCTCCCCCATGGACTGGAACCCTCAGGTCGGGACAGCAATGATTCCTGACATTCGAATTGCTATTATCAGTTTCCTAAGTACTTTTTTATATCTCTTGTTTGAACATCGTGACGTCTCTGTGACTTAGGCAGATATCTGTCATTTTACAGATGAGCAAACAATCTTGGGGAATTTTAATGATTTTTCCAAGGTCACACAGCAGGTTAGGTGGCAGAGCTGGAATTCAAGCCTGGGATTTTGGATGTCTGGTTGATAAGGTGCTCTTTCTGGGTAATGTTGGGGGAATAGAAGACCCTGGGAACCATCTTGCCTTCACATCCAAATCCAGCTTGCCATCCTCAGTACTACACAGCAATGAATAAATGGGAAGAACAGTTTTACCCTTCATTAGATCTCTTTTGGACAGTGTCCAATTTGTTTATTAGCTATAATTAAGAAACTGTTCCAGAGCTCCCATGTAGAGATATGGTTATATTCTCACCATGAGTCTTACCTGAAACCAGCCTTAATGGAGCAGGTTCCAGTCTAAAAGCAATTGCACTGGAATAGACCACAAAAGGCAGCTGGCATCTGTTGAATGCCAAGCTCATGATCTCTCAGACACTCCCTCTTCCGTTCCAGGCTTCTTTTTCTCCATTTCAAAATTGCCAACATCATTAACATTCTGAGGTTCATCCCTATTCCCTCCTGTTGGCAGTGTGTGCTAAGCTCAGCCTGTGTGGATCCAAGAAGGTGCCAGTCCCGACTCAACTGATTCTCTTCCAGATCACCTCAACATACCTTCACTAAAGTCTGTGAGGAAAGTTGAGTATCAAAATTCTGCTCCCTCTAAGAAATTAAAGAAGACCACATAAAGGAAAAGACATTCTGTATTCATAAATTGGGAGACTTAATATTGTTAAGATAGCAATAGTACTCAAAGTGACCAACAGATTCAATGCAATTTCTGTTGAAATCCCAACAGCCTTTTCTGAAGAAATAGAAAAGCTGACCCTAAAATTCATATGGAGGCTGGGTGTGGTGAGTCACACCTGTAATCCTAGCATTCTGGGAGGCCGAGCTGGGAGGATCGTTTGAACTCAGGAGTTTGAGACCTGTGGGGAGTTAGCTACGCTACCAGCAAAAAATCAGGTCCCTTAGGCAGGAGTCGTTGCAAAGGATAAGAAAGTAATAGAAAATGGAAAATAATAGAAATAATCCTGAGCAAGAGTGAGACCCTGTCTCTTACTAAAAATAGAAAAGAAATTACGTGGACAACTAAAAATATATAGAAAAATTAGCCGGGCATGGTGGCACATGCTTGTAGTCCCAGCTACTCGGGAGGCTGAGGCAGGAGGATCACTTGAGCCTAGAAGTTTGAGGTTGCTGTGAGCTAGGCTGACGCCACAGCACTCTAGCCTGGGCAACAGAGAGAGACTCTGTCTCAAAAAAACACAAAAAGTCATATGGAATTGCAAGGAACGCTGAATAGCCAAAACAAAACAAAACAAAACAAAACAAACAAAGACAACAACAACACCAAAGCCTATAAAAAATTGAAGGAATCACACTTGCCAATTTTGAAATGCACTACAAAGGTACGGTAATCAAGACACCGTGGGACTGGCATAAGCACATACATACAAATCAATAGAATATAGCTGAGAGTCCTGGGACAACCGTATATCCATATGCAAAATGATGAAGTTGGACTCCTATCTCACACCTTATGTAAAAGTTAAGTCAACATACATCATAGACCTAAACTTAAGAGTTAAAACCATAATAGTCTTAGAAGAAAACATAGAAGTAAATCTTCATGATTTTGGATTTGACAATGGATTTTTAGGTATGACACCAAAAGCACAAGGAGCAAAAGACAAAAATAGATAAATTGGGCTTCATCAAAATTAAAATTAAAAACTTTTTTGCGTCAAAGGACAAGATCAAGAGGAGAGAGAAGATAGCCTACAGAATGGGAGAAAATATTTGCAAATTTTATATCTAAGAGTCTGTTATCTAGAATATATAAAGAGCAACCCAATTTAAAAATGGACAAAGAACTTGAATAGACATTTCTCCAAAGAAGATATACGAATGGCCAACAAATGTATGAGAAGATACTTAACATCATTACTCATTAAGAAAATGTAAATTAAAACCACCACAAAATACCACCGCACTACCACTAGGGTAGCTATAATTTTTTTTTAAAGGAAAGTGAGAAGTGGCAAAGTTGTAGAGAAAGTGGAGCCTTTGTACATTGTTGGTGAGAATATAAATGGTGCAGCAACTATAGAGATCAGTTTGGTGGTTTCTCAAAAAATTAAAAATAGAATTACCAACTATATATATATATATATATATTTACACACACACACACACACACACATACACACACAGAATTACTATATGACCCAGCAATTTCACTTCTAGGTATATATCCAAAAATATTGAAAATAGATAAAGAAATACCTGTTCACAAGTGTTCATAGCAGCACTATCCACAATAGCTAAAAGGTGTAAACAATCCAAATGTCCATTGATGAACAGATAATCAAAATGTGTTGTATCCATACCATGGAATATTACTCAGCGAACACAAGTGATGAAGTACTGATACACTGCATAACATGGATGAAATTCACAAACATTATGCTAAATGAAAGAAGCCAGACACAAAAGGTCACATATTGTATGATTTTATTTAAATGAAATATCCAATATAGGCAAATCCATAGAGAAGGGAAGCAGATTAGTGTTTGCCAGGGGCTCGGGACAAGGAGGGAGAGGGGCATTAGAATGTGGCTGCTTGATGTGTTTAGGGTTTTCTTTGGGGATGATGAAATATTTTGGAGCTAGATAGAAGTGATGGTTGTCCATCATTGTGAATATACTAGATGCCACTGAATTGCACATTTCAAAATGGTTAATTCTATGTTATGTGAATTTTACCTTTAAAAAAGTCCTACTCCTCTCCTATACAGCAATGTCACCAAGAAGGCCTTTCTCCGAGCACCAAAGAGTCTTGTGGCCCAGCAGGGGTCACACGCAGTAGCTCTGCTTTCAGCCTTTCATATTTTGTGAATGGGCCCGGAAGATTCCTCATAATATGAGTTTCTAGCTGGCAGCTTTCTTTGATTCAGGGACAGAATTCAATCACCACTTCCCTGTGTCCACAAACAATGGTGCTGAATCATCCTAATGGGGAATGTCACACTTGGAGTGCACACGTATCCCCACCAGACTCACAGACCACAGGTACCTGTGAATAACACGGCAAAGCCATTCCATTCCTCCAAGAACAGCTTTCAGGATTTGAGCTTGCCTCTCTCAGAAGATTCACTTTGCTGCTCATTTTGGAGTTTATGGGCTTGGGGGTGTCTGCCTCACTTGGAAGCAGGGTGGAGAACATTCTGTCCTCAAATACAAGATCTCAGCTGAGCCTCCTTATGTCAGTGTAATCAGTGGTTTCTAAGTGATCCTAATATGTTGAAGATGAGAAATTGGATCCCAGCTTCAGTGAAGAATAATTTTTATTACATACTAAAGAGCACTCAAGGAGATGGCAGCTAATACAGAAGTCGTATGAACATGTGCACCATTAAAAATTGTAATTAAGCCAACTCCCTGGGGACCAATAATGAAACCCTGTGAAGTAATTTGAAGGAGGGTTGGGTTACAATTCCACATTGTGAAAAGATCTGTGGCAGCATCTGAAATGGCAGCCAAAATGCCGGTGTTGACCATGGCTCTTGGAGCAGGAAGGGCTGAGAGACCTAGTGACGGTGGAGTGGGTTCACTTATTTCCACCTAGGAGTTGGCAAGAGTAGACACAGTGGCACAGATAAAAATGACAGGAACAGATACAGTACATGCTGTCTTGGTGATGGGCACGCATAACTTTGATACAAATGGCACAAAAGCAATTCATGTAACTAAAATGTTTGTACCCCTGTAATACTCTGAAATTAAAAAAAAATGATAGGAAATTCTCAAGAAGTTACTGAAAGGAAAAGCGAATGCATTTGGAGATCCCAGAAGTAATTTTCAAGGAACACAAAAAACAAATGGTAATGTTTGCTTTTATTTTACTGTAAGCAAACTTTCATTGAGTGTTTGCCATGTTCAAGCACTATGCAGAACTCTTTATGGGAATTATCTTGTTTAATTTTCAAAAGCCTGAGAGATAAGTGTCAGTATTTGCTCAGACTTACAGATGAAGTAACTAAGACTAGGAGAAAGAATAAGTCACCTGCCCATGGCTACACAGCTCACAAATTGTAGACCCAGGAATGAATCCAGGACTGCTGACTTCAGGGCAGACAAATGGGGACTTGTTCCAAGATCGTACTCAGGGCCTTGCTTGGGATGGGATAAGTGGGGGGAAAAAGTGGGAAATCAACCTTTATTGATAACAAAATTTGTGTCATTTAATCTTTACAACACTCCTGGTGAGGCGAGCACTACAGCTTCCACCTGACTCCCACTTGAGGAAACTGTTCAGTCCATCAGTGGCACAGTCTCATCAAGAGGGCTGTTTCTCAGGATGACGTTGTTTAAACCTTAAGAAGAAACTTTAGGGCACTTCCTCAGGCATCCACAGAATGGCTTCAGGCATAACCGTAGCCTCCAGGATCTCCACTGACCTTTTCTGATGTTGAGCTCCTGGTTTGTGCACCTGTGCACACGATGCTGGGGGCATAACACATTACTGGGTCTGCGCCCCATTATCAAGGCCCAGCTACCCTCCAAGTGTGAACTGGTGGGGGGGGCGGTAAATTGTGCACAAGGGAGCAGCCCTTTCTGGGGCAGTTTCTGTTGGATTGCCTTTTTATTGGGCTTGATACTCTAAGATCTAAATAGACTACTAGAAAATTACTGGCTGCTGAGCAGTTAGGGCTGGGATTAGAGAGAAGTTCCTGAAACTGGAGATGGGGAATAATAAGGACCTACGTGGTTGGTTCATGGAAATCACCATGTTCATTTCTCCCCTTTTCTTAGCTGCCATCCAAATTACCGCGTGACACACCACCAGCTGCCCTGATTTCTGTGGTCTGGCTGTGCAGTAAATGGGAAAGAAGACACTGTTTGCAGTTACCTGACATAACTGTAAAAAAACCAAACCCACAGCTTACATGAGTAGCACCCTCTGTTTTCATGTCCTTACATGCTGGGGCATGATCTGGTTCAATCCTTGCAACAGCCCTATGCAGTAGGTACTTTTATACCCTGGATTAACCCTGCCCCATTTGTATTGATGAGGTACCTGAGGCCCAGAGAGGTCAAGTGACCTGTCCAAAGCCAAAGAGCTAGTAAGTGGTAGGGCCAGGGTTCAGATGCAGCCTGCTACTCAGAACCAGTGCTCTGAATCACATGCTCTCCTGTACCGTGGGGAATGCAGGACTTAAACTGCATTCCCTGCTGCCATTTTGTGATTGTTCTTCATCCCTTTGGGTAATTCTTGAGGCTCAAAGTCCTAAGAGATTGCTCTCAGTGGGGTCAGTGGACAGAACTCAGAGATGCAGAGACAGCTGCTGACGTGGGTGGGGGAGGCTGGGGTGGGGAGTCTGGGTGAGGGGTGGTTAGACAGTTGAAGCTGAAAATTGCCAGCTTCACAACTGCATCAGTAAATGGAGTTGGAGAGAATGGGAAGGGTGAATTAAATAAAATTGTTATTCATCGTCCCTATTTTTTTTTCACTTTTGCCCTAAGAGGGCAATTAAGGAAACAAATGGTTTGTGGAGATTAGCTGACTGGTAGCTTTGCATATTAATATAATGACACTTGGCTATACCAGGCTGACTTTCTATTTAAGGTAGCTTTGTCCTTTCAGGCTGAAGAGCTGATTTCAGAGTATTAGGCCCCTGCACATTAAAAATAAGATGAACTCAGTCTCCACTCCATCTCCACCCTGCTTGCAGCCCCACCAAGAAAAATAAGGCTGTCTGCAAAAAGCAAAAGGAATATGAACAGGCTGAGCACCCTTCTGCCAGCTGTCATCAGAGTGCAGTGAGCCTGGGGAGGTGAGGCGTGAGGCCAGCTGGGGTGGGGATGGGTGCCATCACTTCTCAGGAGGGTCTCCACCTGACATGAGTCAAAATGTAATTGCATGCAGCGAACATTTGCCAGGCCCCGCATTTGCTAGACGCTGCAGATATGGAGACGGTTAATGCTGGATCTCTTTTCTTGGGGGAGTGTCTAGCCTGGTAGGGGAGAAGGACACATGATACTTACTATAATTTTTCCTGGGGGGCATCAGGGAGTTCACATGTGGCTCAGTCTAGAGGAATGACTAAGAATTAGACAGGCATGGTAGGGGACCTGGTTTCTTTTCAGGAGCAGGAGTTAATGGCTCGAGTGTCTGGCAGGCACTGAGATGCCCACAGTTTCCCCAGAAGAAACCTGAGCACTCCTGTGCTGCCTGCCTGAGGATCAATCCATTGGCAGCCTGGGTATGTGTGGCTTAGTCAGTGAGCAAAACCTCAAAAGAGAAACCGAAACTTGTCTCATGCCCACTCTACCTGCAGTCCCTTTTAGGGGGAAGTTTGGAAAGTGGTTGAGTACAAAAGCTTTTGATTCAGAGTGATCTGGTCTAGAATCATGACTCTACCACTGGCAGGCTGTGTGACCTTGGACAAGTCACCTAACATCTCTGAGCCTGAGTTGACTCAGTTTCTTCAGGTGAAAAGTAGGAATAAATAACAGCACCTACTTCATAGGGCTGTTGTGAGGATTCGGTGAGATCCTGCTTGTGGAACACAGATGTGAGCCGCTGAAGTCTTCTTACCTTTAAGACCTGAATAACATTGGCTCAAACTCCCATTCCCCCTCCCCAAGATGTCTGCAAATTTCTGTGGGTTTCCAATTGTATGGTAACCTCTGTCTCTGCCTTTCTTGTTCTTCATATTATGACAGTTTGTATTTTTTTTAGTTCTAAACTTAGAATTCAAACTCCATCTTTGATTTTGACAACAATAACACCACCACCCCTAAAATATTAAAAACAAAAACAACAATTCACAAAGCCTGTGTGTGTATAGCATACTTGACAGAAAGTATTGGGAAGCGGAAGAAGTTGTTGCAGCAGAGCAAACAGGTTAAAATTGAAAACGTTCTTCAAAATCCTTTGGCCATTCCTCCAACTTACCCAGCTTGTCTTTCTCGACTCTGTACTCCTTCTCTTGGAAACAAAGCAACCAATTTTTTCCACTTCCTGATGCAGAGCAATTCAGCTGTCTTTAGCCCTTAACCCTAAAGCTTAGCACTGGCTTTTCTTTCTGTAAGCAAAGGTCTGGCTGAGGCTTGAAAATGACTTCCTAAAAGACCTTAATTTAAATTTTTAGACAAGTTGCATTCCACCTCTCTGTTTTTATGGGATGGAGGATGATTTTTTTTCTCATTATACATGTCAAACATGTTACACAAAATCTCATCCATACTAAGCACTCAATAAATAACAGCTGTTGTTATTGTAATAATTTTGATACTTTGGACTGATTGGGGCATAAAATAATACATGTATTATACCTATATTAGTATAAGAGTCAAAAGAGATTATCTCTAGAAGAGCCCTTAGAGATCCAGTGTTTCTCAACACATGCTTCTTGGAATACTATTTTCACTGGCTGTATATAGATCATCTGAGAATAAGAGTTCTTTCCTTAATTACATTAGAGACATGCTACATATTATATTCCACTTTTGGAAATGTGAAATTTGCATTAGACTATTAAAGACTCTGAGAAATCCTACAAAAAGAACATCTATTTAACTTTGTTTATCCTTGTGTTCTCCAGTCATATTAGACCAAAAAATTCTGTATGTTAACTAAACAAATGTTGCAGTTAATATGTCATGAATTTACTTCGGGTTATGTTAACCTAGCTCCAACTCATCATTTTACAAATGATTAAAGTAAGACGCAAAGAGGGGAAGGACCTGAACCAAAGGCACCCAGCTAGCTTAGTAGTTTCTGAATCTGAGGCAGCAAGTGGAATGGAGACTATGGAGAGTGTGACAGAGAAGATCTAAGGACACTCAACGGCCTTCATACTATTCACCTACCTCAGTTTCATGCAACCTGAAGGCCTCTGTGGTAAAAGAGTCAACTGGAAGTGTTATGTGTATACTCCCTGTCTATCTCTCTTTACCTCCTCCAATCCACACTAATCAAGCTTCAAATCCCACTGCTTAACTAAAACTGCTCTTATCAAAGTTATCAATGACCTCCTGTTAAAAAAAAATCCAATGGTCACTTCTCTGTTTTCATCTTACATGATCTCTTGGCAGCATGAGATACAATTGAACATTGCCTCTTTCTTCAAATAATTTCCTTTCCGGTTTCCCATAACACTGGAGTCTTCTGATTTTCCTCTAACTCTCCCCATCAAGGTTTGTTATTGTTGTTCCTTGTTTTTGTTATTTGTTTAGTGACTTTTCTGAACAAATCCTGTGAAGTCTATATTCTTGGTCATGTGTGGCCACACAAAGTCTCTTTTTGGTTATCCTGGTGGTCAGCTAATGGTTGGACAGAGATTTCCATCGAACAAGTCTCCCGGTCTTTGTTGAGGGTCTGCATGTACACGTTAAGCTTAGCATGCCTTCAACACTCCAGGAGGCAGTTGTAACTCCACTTTAGCCTTCACTTCCTGCTTGCAGAAAGCTTCAAGGTCAGCCAGAAGTAGGACACTAGGGTCTTCCCAGGTCTTTCCCGAGTACATACACAACCTTATGCATATGCACAGTCCTGCATATGCACAGTCCTATAGATGCACGTGGCCCTCTAGATTTCCAGGAATATGTCAGACATCTTCAAAGACCCTTATGGACATCTCATTCGCTAGCTTTTCCTTTTAAACATTTTGGTTAGTCTATTGTTTGCCCCAAACTTCATATACTCCCTAAGGAAGCTGTTTTGCTAAACAATTGCCACTGATTGTTTTTGACGAATGCCTGTGGGGAAAGGCTGTTTGCAGTAGACAAATTGGAGTCTAGCTGGTGCTCTCTTTTTTAAGATTTTTATTTAATTAATTAAGTCATTTATTTTTAGAGATGGGGCCCTGCTCTCTCATGCAGGCTAGAGTGCAGTAGCCCAATTATGGTTCACTGTAACCTCAAACTCCTGGACTCAAGCGATCCTCCTGCTTCAGCCTCCCAAGTAGCTGGGGCTACAAGCAAGTGTCATCACACTTGGCTAGTTTTTCTTATTTTTTTTTTTTTTTAGAAATGGGGTCTCACTATGTTGCCCAGGCTGGTCTCAAACTCCTGACCACAAGCAATCCTCCCTCCTTGGCCTCCCAAAGTGCTAGGATTATAGGCATGAGCCACCGTGCCCAGCCTGGTGCTCTCTTTAATCTATATCCTGAATCCCACTACTTCTCACCACCCCAACCGCCATCACCCTGATCTAAGCCACCATCACTTCTCACCTGATCACTGTCATCATTTCCTAACTGTCCTCCTTGACTCCATTCTTATTGTCTTATAATCCATCTTCAACACAACAGATCTTTTAAAAATGCCCTTCAAATGAGGTTATGACACTGTTTAAACCCTTTAGTGGTTTTTCTTTGGAACAACTCCAAGCTCCTTCCCATGGTGTCCCAGGCTCTGCATGATGTGGTTCCCACCTGTCCATTACCCTTAACTCAAATGTTTTCCCTGTTACAAGCTAAGCTAAGGACCCTGTTAGTTTATTTCAATTGCTTGAACACATTAAGCTCTTTCCTATGACAGGGACTCTGCACTATGCTTACTAACTCATCCCAGTTTCCCCAAGACTTTCCTGGTTTTAACACTAAAAGTCCCATGCCTCAGGAATCACTCAGTCCTGGGCAGACCAGGACAGTTGGTCAGCCTACTTCATACATACTGTACCCTCTGGTTAGAATATGGTTCTCTTCATTCTTCACCTAGATATATCCTATTAATCCCTTAATCTCAGCTTAAATATTCCTTTTGAGAGAGGCCTTCCCTGACCACACAATTGGCAATAGGGACTCCCTGTTTCTCTATCCCATAATTCTCTACTATTTTCATTTGCACAGCTGTTAATAATTTGTAATTTTGAATTTATTTGTTTGTTTACTTTTTTATTACGTGTGTCCACTAGACTATAAATTTCATGAGGATCTTATTCACTCATGTATTCCCAGCATCCAGCACAATACCTGGCACACCAGGAAGCATTCTGTGGCCTGTTCACCCAAGCCCACTTTCCAGACTCTAGCCACCTGCCTGCCTGGTCCTGATCCCATTCCCTAGGTTGGGTTGAACGGCTATTTGCATGGCCTCAGCCTCAGAGCCCCCAGTCAGAGCCTTTGCTTCTGGCTCCACTGCAGTCCCAGCTTGGGGGCTCTAGTGCTGGGGCACAGCAGGCTCCACCCTGAGAGGCCTCAGGCAGCCACTTTGGAGGGCTCTGGGCAGGGTGTGGAGGGCTGTGACCTCAGCACATCTGACCTGGCATCCAGGAGACCCTTGCACCTAAGAAGCAGACTGTGGCCTGCTCACCTGAGCCCACCCCCTAGGCCCTAGCCACCTCCTGCCTGCCTGGCCCTGACCCCTCCCTCCAGGTTGAGTCTGCCGCCATCTGCAGGCTCCTGAGCAGCTGGAGAGTCCTTCTACCCATAAGAGTCCAGAACATTCCAGAGACTGCTGCTGCCAGTGAGCGGGGAGCTCCTTGTGGACAGAACATCAGGCTTCCAGTGCTCCCCAGGGGGCCTCCCACCCCACAGATCCGAGCCAAATAGCAAGCACCATATTACTTCTCAACCCTCCTGGTGACATCGTCCTCTCCAGGGGGGTTCAATTCCTCAGGTTCTGTCTTGCTCATCCCCGCACAGACAATTCTCAATTCCAACCCAGACAGCAGGTGCCACAGGGATCCAGTGGGTCCTGGGGTTTTCTGCATGACTCCAGAGCCCCATCATTCTGACTGAACTGCCTCACAGAGAGAAGGTTGGAGAAGACCTAATTGCTGGCTTTCCTCCACCCAGTCTCTGTTTGTCCTCTACCCCTGCCCCACTCACAGGTGCAGAGAGAGACAATTGAGCCACCACATGGAGGCTCCCACAGGGAGCGTGGCTCAGACCATTCCATTTGGGGTCCTGCAGTGGACTGAAGGGTGCTCATACTTGGAGCTCCCTGCCCGGCAGCCCACCCTGCTGTTGCTTGCCTAGAAGCCCCATTCAAGCAAGCCAGACCCTGAGGCAGAGGGACATTGAGCTACTTTGGGCACCCCGTGGAAAACACAGGACTGGCATCCTTATCCCTGGCATGATCAGGGATTGATCTCTCGCCTGCAGACCAGATCCTGTATACCCAGGCCTCGAGTCCAGTACCCAGGAGTACAGATGGGTTATCTGTGATCTAGTCTTGGGAGGTGTGGGTGCTTGCAGGGGCAGATCAGGGGAGAGCAGAGTGTAGGTCCTAGCTGCAATGTGCTGGTGGGGCACCCCCTTCCCACAGGAGAGCTGTGCTCCCCGCTCAGGCCAGGATCCTGGGCAAGGAACCTCCCTTTCTGCATCACAGTCGTGAAGGAGCTTGGCTGTCTTGAGGTCCTTCATACTGGCAGAGGCCCAGGGAAACCAAGAAATAGGGGAGGTTTGAAAGAAGTGAGGCCTGCTCCAGATTGCCAGGTTGCAGGTCTCAGACAGCCCCACCTCCACACACAGACATTATGGTGGAGTGGGGCTACTTCAGACCCTCACTGCCAGCTTTGCCAAGAAGTGGGGAATGGACTTTGGACCCCTGAAGATCCCTAGCCAAGATTTGTGGGGCTTGAGGGCAGGCTTACCTAACCTAACCCTGCTCAGCCTCACTCTCTCATCTACCTGTGCTGTAGTAGAGAATACAGGACTCACCTAGAAGTTCCAGGGCCCCACCCACCAACTGGGGCATTAGAGTGCTTCTCCTGAGGAACTAGAATTGGTCACAGGATCCAAAATCAACAGTGCAGCTTGTTCTCTCCAGCAAACATCACCTATTGACAGGGAGGTCAATTTGCATGACCTTTACGACATTTACCAACTCAATCATAGAGATTGATTCTCACCTACAAGCACCACCTACTGACTCAGAGATTAAATTGGGCATGTCATTAATTAAACAAAAGAAAATCCAAAAATAAGAAGTAAAACCTGATCCAGATGAAAAGAAATCAGCAAAAGAACTCTGTAAACATGAAGAAGCAGAGCAAAAGTTCACCTCCAAAAGAGAACCCCCACTTCCTAGCAATGGATACAAGCCAAAAGTAGAATATTGAAATGACAGGTGAAGAATTTCAAACATGGATTGTAAGGAAGCTTAATGAAATACAAGACAAGATAGAAACCCAACACAAAGAAACCACAAAAACAATGTAGGAAACGTATGAAAAATTCACTAAAGAAATTGAGTTACTAAAGAAAAATCAAACAGAGCTTCTGGAAATAAAAAATGCAACAAGGAACTACAAAACAGAGTGGAAAGCCTTAAGAACAGGTTAGATCAGGCAGAAGAAAGAATCTCAGAGCTTGAAGACAACAACTTTCAATTAAACAAGTCAGTCACAGAGACAGAGCAGAGAAATACGAAGAATGAACAAAGCCTATAAAACATATTGGATTATGTAATGAGGCCTAACATAAGAATCATAGGAATCCCATAAGGCGAACAAGAAAATACACGAGGCTTGGATAATTTATTTGAGGGAATAACTGAGGAAAATTTTCTTGGCTTTGCTAGAAATCTGGATACCGAGATACAATAAGCTCAAAGGACTCCTGGGAAATTAATCACAAAGAGGCAAACATCATGACACATGGCCATCAGACTGGCCAAAATAAATATGAAAGAGGTGCTCTTACAAGTCATAAGGTGAAAGCAGCAGGGAACTTATAAAGGAAAACCCATCAGACTAACTGCAGACTTCTCAGCTGAGACCTTACAAGCCAGAAGGGATTGGGTCCCATTCTCAGTCTTCTCAAACACAATAATGCCCAGCCTAGAATTCTGTATCCTGCCAAACTAAGTTTCATATATGAAAGGGAAATACAGTCTTTCTCAGACAAGAAAACACTGGGGAATTTGTCAAGACAAGACCTGCCCTGCAGGAAGTATTCAGAGCTGCACTATTCACAGACAAGCACAATAAACACTACCCAGTGCAAAATCACCCAAAAGCTAAAGATAAAAGGCTTGATATCACAATGGTTCAAGAGCTAAAACAAAGCAACAAAGTTCTACTGAACTGGATGAACAGAAATCCACCCCACTTATAAATTCATTCAATAAATGTGAATGGCTTAAACTGCCCACTACAGAGACATAGGCTGGCCAAATGGATAAACATACATAAGCCAAGTATCTATTGTCTTCAGGAAACACATTTAACCCAGAAGGACTCATTCAGACTCAAGGTGAAGGGATGGAAAACAATATTTCACACAAATGGAAGCTAAAAGAATGCTGGTGTGGCAGTTCTCATATCAGATAACTTAGTCTTAGAATCAACAAAAGTAATGAATGACAAAGATGGTCATTATATAATGATAAAGGGAACAATTCAACAAGAATACATAACAATTATAAATATTTATGTACCGAACACAGGTGCACCTAGATTCATAAAGCAAATCCTACTTGATCTAAATAAAATGATGAACAGTAGCACCATAATAGTCAGGGACTTCAACACCCCTTTGACAGAGCAGGACAGATCCTCCAAACAGAAAATAAACAAAGAAACAATGAATTTAAACAGAACTCTAGAACAAATGAGTCTAACAGACATTTACAGAGCATTCTACCCCAAACCACTGAATATACATACTTCCCATCAGCTCATGGGACATTCTCTAGGATTGACCACATCCTAGGCCCCAAAACATGTCTCAACAAGTTTCAAAAAAATAGAAATGATTCCATGTGTCTTCTCAGACCACAGTGGAATACAACTAGAAATAAACTTCAACAGAAACACTCATCTCTACACAAAGTCATGGAAACTAAACAACCTACTGCTGAATGATGATCAGATCAAAGAGGAAATTAAGATGGAAATCAAAAAATTCTTTGAACTTAATGATAAAGGGAACACAAGTTATCAAAATCTGTTGGACACAGCTAAAGCAGTCCTGAGAGAAAAAAAATTCATAGCCATAAAAGCCCATATCCAAAAGACAAAAAGATCACAAATTAACAATCTAATGAATCAACTCAAAGAACTGGAAAAGGAAGAATAAACCAATCCCAAACCCAGCCGAAGAAAATAAATAACCAAGATCAGAGCAGAACTAAATGAAATTGATAAGAAAAGAATTATACAGAAGATTAATGAAATAAAAAGTTGGTTCTTTGAAAAGATAAACAAAATTGGCACGCCTCTTGCTAGATTAACCAGAAGCAAAAAGGAAAGTATTCGGCTAGGCGCGGTGGCTCACGCCTGTAATTCTAGCACTCTGGGAGGCCGAGGCGGTCGGATCGTCTGAGCTCAGGAGTTCGAGACCAGCCTGAGCAAGAGTGAGACCCCGTCTCTACCAAAAATAAAAAGAAATTAATTGGACAGCTAAAAATATATAGAAAAAATTAGCCGGGCATGGTGACGCATGCCTGTAGTCCCAGCTGCTCGGGAGGCTGAGGCAGTAGGATCTCTTGAGTCCAGGAGTGTGAGGTTGCTGTGAGCTAGGCTGACGCCACGGCACTCACTCTAGTCAGGGCAACAGAGTGAGACTCTGTCTCAAAAAAAAAAATTAAAAATAAATAAAAAAAAGGAAAATACTCTACTAAGTTCAATTGGAAATGAAAAAGGAGAAATTATAACTGGTACCATGGAAATACAAAATATCATCTCTGAATACTACAAAAATCTCTAGGCACATAAACTTAAAAATGCGGAGGAAAGGGACAAATTCTTAGAAACACACAGCCTCCCTAGGCTCAATCAGGAAGAAATAGAATTCCTGAACAGACCAATATCAGCACTGAGATTGAAGCAGTAATAAAAACTCTTCCCCCCAAAAAACTCTCAGACCAGATGGTTTCACACCCAAATTTTACCAGACCTACAAAGAAGAACTGATGCCTATCCTGCAGAAATTATTTCACAGAATCGAGAAAGAAGGAATCCTTTTCAACACATTTTACAAAGCCAACATCACCCTGTTACTAAAGCCAGGAAAGGGCTCAACAAAAGAAAACTGCGGAACAATATCCCTTATGAATATAGATGCAAAAATTCTCAATAAAATACTAGCAAGTTGAATTCAGCTGCTCATCAAAAAAATAATCCTTCATAACCAAGTGGGCTTCATTCCAGTGATGCAGAGAGGCTTCAACATATGCAAATCTATAAAGGTAGTTCACTACATAAATAGAAGTAAATACAAAGACCATATGATCCTTTGAATAGATGCAGAAAAAGCATTTGACAAAATTCAACACCCTTTTATGATAAGAACACTTAAAAAATAGTCATAGACAGGTCTTACTTCAAAATGATAAAAGCTATATATGACAAACCGTCAGCCAACATAATAGTGAACAGGGAAAAATAGAAAACGTTCCTGCTTAGAACTGGAACCAGATAGCCCTGCCCTCTATCACCACTTCTATTCAACATAGTGCTGGAAGTCCTAGACAGAGCAGACAGGAGAAGGAAATCAAGGGCATCCAAATGGGGGCAGAAGAGGTCAAACTATCGCTCTTTACTGATGATATGATCTTATATCTAGAAAACCCTAAAGATTCTTTCATGAGACTACTGGAATTGATAAATTCGGCACAGTCTCGGGTTGCAAAATCAATATACATAAATCAGTAGCATTCATATACACGAACAGCAGTCAAACTGAGAACCAAATCAGAGTAACTTTCACAACAGCATCAAAGAAAATAAAGTAGTAGGAACATATTTTACTAAGGAGGTGAAAGACCTCACAGCGAGAACTACAAAACACTGAGGAAGGAAATAGCAGAGGACATAAACGGATGGAAAATCATACTATGCACAAGGATCACCACAATCAACATTGTTAAAATGTCTATACTGCCCAAAGTTATCTATGGATTCAACATAATCCCTATGAAAATACCAATATCATTTTTCGCAGATCTAGAAAAAATAATTCTACGCTTTGTATGGAACCAGAGAAGACCTCATATAGCTAAAGTAACCTTAAGCAAAAAGAACAAATTGGGAGGCATCAATTTTCCAGACTTCAAGTTATACTACAAGGCTATTAGTGACCAAAACAGCATGGTACTGGCATAAGAACAGAGACATAGATCAACAAAACAGAACTGAGAATCCAGATATAAAAGCATCCTCATACAGCCATTTGAATTTTGACAAAGTGAACAAAAACATACCCTGGGGAAAGAATCCCTATTTAATAAGAGGTTCTGGGAAAATTGGATAGCCACATGTAGAAGACTGAAACAGGATTTGCATCTCTCACCTCTAACAAAAGTCACTTCACAATGGATAACAGCCTTAAACCTAAAGCATGAGATCATAAGAATTCTGGAAGAAAATGTTGTAAAAACTCTTATAGATATCAGCCTAGGCAAAGAATTTATGAAGAAGACCCCAAAGGCATTCACAGCAACGACAAAAATAAATAAACGGGGCCTGATCAAATAGAAAAGCTTCTGCACAGCCAAGGAAACTATCACAAGAGCAAACAAATGATCTACAGAATGGGATAAAATATTTGCATGCAGTACATCTGATAAAGGGCTAATAATCAGAATCTAGAAAGAATTCAAGTAAAACAGCAAGAAAAAAATCAAACAACCCCATTAAAAAGTGGGCAAAAGACATGAACAGAAGCTTGTCAAAAGAAGAAAGACTAATGGCTAATAAACATATGAAAGAATGCTCAACGTCTCTAATTATCAGGCAAATGCAAATCAAAACCACAATGAGATAGCACTTATCTTCAGTGAGACTGGCCTTTATCAAAAAGTCCCAAAACAATAAATGTTGGCATGGATGCAGAGATAGGAACACTCACACACTGCTGGTGGGACTGCAAACTAGTGCAACCTCTGTGGAAAGCAATATGGAGATACCTCAAAGAGATACAAGTAGAACTACCATTTGATCCAGCAATCCCATTACTGATTATCTACCCAAAGGAAAAAAGGACATTCTATAAAAAGACATCTACACTTGAATGTCTATAGCAGCACAATTCACAATTGCAAAGACATGGAAACAACCGAAGTGTCCATGAATTCATGAGTGGATTAATAAAATGTGCTATATGTACACCATGGAGTTCTACTCAGCCATAAAAAAACAATGGTGAACTAACACTTCTTATATTATCCTGGATGGAGCTGGAGCCCATTCTTCTAAATGAAGTATCACGAGAATGGAAAAATGCACACCACATGTACTCACCATTAAATTGGCACTAATTGATCAATACTTAGGTGCACATGTGGAAGTAACATTCTTCATGTGTTGGGCAAGTGGGGGGGAGGAAGGGATGGGTAAATTCACAGCTAATTGGTGCAGTGTGCACTTTCTGGGGGATGGGCATGCTTGTAGCTCTGACTTGGATGGTGCAAATGCAACGTATGTAACCAAAGTGCTTGCACCTCTGTAATATTCTGAAATAAAAAATATTTTAAAAAATTCTAGTAATGGACAAAGAAAAAAATAACACCTGGCACATAGTACAAGCTCGGTAAATACTTCTTGAATGAATGGATGCATGGATGGATGGATGCAACACCACCATAGGTTAATCTGCCACTCCTAAAAGCCAGAAGAGCTCAACAAGTCTAGTGGCAAACAGCTCATGGCACAACCTGTTCTGAGCAGGAACTGGACTAGCCCATGCAGTGTCTTTGTGTGAATTAGAAAAAGGTGCCCCTCAATTTGGGTGCAATCCTGAGGAAAAGTAGCTTGGTGAGAGGTGCAGGCTGTTTTTCATGCTCCTTTTGCCTCACTTTCCAGCCATGTGGCCTTGTGCAGTTCACAGATTGCACAGCTAGAAGCCATGGCCCTGATTCTGAGGGGAAATTTGTAAGCAAGGTAACAGAAAGAGAGATGAGAAAGAGCAACAGAGCCCCAGAAGATTCAGTGTTTGCCTCTGGTGGAAACTGGGGTTCTTTTCCAAGTGGTTTTGAAAAACCATTTGAGGAAAAAGAACAAAGAATGACTGTCATCTTGGTTCATGTCAGTGGTTAAGC
Organism: Avahi laniger; assembly: GCA_963575035.1. Taxonomy (NCBI): domain Eukaryota; kingdom Metazoa; phylum Chordata; class Mammalia; order Primates; family Indriidae; genus Avahi; species Avahi laniger. Next base: position 4,305 of record CAUYSK010077930.1, on the reverse strand, counting down.
ATCAACAGCACATGCTCTGGAATCCCACAAGCCTGGGTTTACACTCTAGCTCTGCTTTTTACTAGCTATGTGACCTTAGAGAAGTGCCTCTGTTTTTCTCAACTGTAAAATGATTCATAAGGTCATTGTGAATATTAAATAAGATAATGTATATAATATGTGCTTATTAGTATCTTCTACATAGCAAGTATTTGTCATTACTATTATTGAAATGTAATATTTTTATGTTATATAAAGCATAGTATATACAATATTCAATTTCAAAGAAGAAGTCAGAAAGGCTTTCAAAGATAGCTTTGTACAGGCAGCCCTTTCCCCCAGCAGCCAGCTTTGAGCTTGCAGTTTGGGTTTTTATTAAAAAGATGAAATTGGAAAGCTTCCCAGATTATACAGCTGGCTAGGTCCCTAGCCAGCCTGGTGATGGTGTAGAGTGATGAGAAAGGTGACTTACTTGTCCCAGGGGAGGCCTCATCTTCTGTGAAACAGCAGGGGTGGTGTAGTGCTGGTGAACAAGATATAAACAAGGCCCTCAAGAGCTATGCCCATGCCAAATACCCAAGTGACAGAGATGGCTGGCTATAGGCCTGTGCTCAGGCAGAAAGCACACAGGCATCAGGGATAACTTAGCTTCCTTTGGGTGGTCCAAGCTTTCAAGGCAGCTCTTTCCCAAAGGAAGGCATAGCTCAGGGCCCTGTGGTACTCTGGATGATGTCTAGGTGGGGGGCTGGTTGGGCAACAGGAGTGTGTTGGGCATAGAGAAGGCCAAGGAGAGGGAGAAAGGAGAGTCCACCTTGTATTGGAGCACCTCTGTGTGGCATCACTTTTTTTTCAACCCCTGAAGACATCTGAACTGAGGGAAAATGGGTCAACTAAATAACCATAAAGGCAACCTTGAAAAGGAATGAAAGGATAGAGTACCAAGTACCAAGTCTTTTTGAGTTTTGACTGGAAAATCACCTCCTTTATCCAAGATCACTCAGGCAGTGGAACTCTCCAGACTCAACTTGGCTAGCAAATGAATGACAACAATGCTTATAACAGTCACAGCAGTAGCAATAGCAGCTGCTGAACCCTACATGATGGCCTGGCCCTGCGCTACGTACCTACCTACACAGGCTACCTTGCTTCATCCTCCCAACAATTGTCTGAAGTAGAAACCATTGCCATATTTATTTTACAGTTGAGGAAACTGAGGTTCAGAAAGGTGAAGTAGCTTAAGTCAAACAATGGAACCTACATTCGTACTGAGGTCTATGACACAAAACTTTCTAACCCCAAGGTAGAACATATGGCCGGACATCCTACAAACATGGGGTTCGCCAGACCTCTCCAGGAGGAAAATTTAGAGCCTTTGGTCACTAGAGGCACCTCCTGCATAGCCTGGGCCCTGAGCACTGAAAAACCCAGTCTTTCACCTGTTCAGCTCTATCATTTACCCCATGTAATGTGCTAGCTGTGCAACATTGGACAAGGGCTTAGCATGGTACCTGGCATGCCATGATGTCGGCTGATATTATTATTGTTATTAGCCTTCCTTAGCCTGTTTCACCTGGATAAAATTGAGATAATAGAGTCCACACTACCCACCTCACAGGCCCATTGTGAGGTCAAATGAGAAGATGGATAGAAAGGGCTTTGTGAACAGAGGTCAACGTGAACAAATTGTGCTATCATTCATGCATTTATTTGTTCCTTCAACAGACTTGTCCTGCATGCTTATTATGGACCTGAGGCAGCCACAAAGCTGGAAAACACAGAAGCCCTGTCTTTGTATCTTCACATTCTCCCTGAAGATTTTAATAATTATTCATTTGCATACCACATGGCAGGGATTTTCACTGTCATTTCACATATAATGTTAAGTAATTTGTCCCAAATCATATAGTAAAAATTAAAAATAATAGATATCTGTGTGATCTTGGGCAAGTTACTTAACCTCTCCATGGTAGGCTAAATAATGGCCCCTAAAATATCTAGGTCCTAATCACCTGGGCCTGTAAATGTTACCTTATATGAAAAACGGGACATTGCAGATGTGATTAAGTTAAGGATCTTGAGATGGGGAGATTACCCTGGGTGGGCCCTAAATATAATCACATGTATCCTTGTGAGATAGAGGCAGAGGGAGACTGGACACAGACACAAGAGAAGACAACGTGATCATGGAGTGACCACAGATTGGAGTGATGTAGCCTCAAGTTAAGATATTATGGCAGCCACCAAAGATGGCAAGAAATGGATTCTCCCCTAGAACATTTCAAGGGAATGTGGCTCTGCTGCCACCTTAATTTTTGTCCAGTGATATGGATTTTGTATTTATGACCTCCAGAACTGCAAGAGAATACTTTTTTCCTGGCCAGATGCGATGGCTCATGCCTGTAATCCTAGCACTTTGGAAGGCAAGAGGATCACTTGAGGCCAGGAGTTTCATACCAGCCTGAGCATAAGCAAGACCACATCTCTAGAAAAAACAGAAAAATTAGCCAGGCATGGTGGTGCACACCTGTAGCCCCAGCTACTTGGGAGGCTGAGGCAGGAGGATCACTTGAGCCCAGGAGTTTGAGGTTGCTGAGAGCTATGTTGATGCCACAGCACTCTAGCCAGGGTGACAGAGTGAGAACCTGTCTCAAAAAATGAAAAAAACAAATTTTGTCTTGTTTAAGCCAAGTTTGTGGCAATGTGTTACAGCAGCCACAGAAAACTACTACACTCTCCATGCTTCAGTTTCCTCACTTGGAAAATAAGACTAATGACAAGATCTACTTCATAAAGTTGTTGTGATGATGCATTAGGTTAATACTTACAAAGGGCTTTGAAGCATGTTGTGAGCAATTTGTAGCTGTTGCTGTCATTACTATTATTGTCGTCATCATTTTTGTCACCATTAACGGAATGTTTACTGTATGTCAGATTGAATACTTAGGTCTTTAGATATATTTCTTCATGTAAGTGAAAGTGCAGGACTTGTACCTTGAATAGTCTGGATTCCTTTTTCATATTTAATTATATTTATTATTATCACACAAAAGTCCCATAAGAGAAGTTTGTCTCCGGCCTTCACAACAGCTCTGTTCTATACCCTTCCCTGAACCTGCTATCCCAGAGTTCGAGCTTCTTTGGCAGGAACCCTACCTTGAGTGGGCAGGTGCTCTTTGGTGAGTCAGTCCTGCCCACCCCTGGCTCTGAGCTTCCTGATGGAAAAGCTGGAGTGGGATGGGATGGAATGAAGCCCTATCTCCTCCTGGAATAAAAGGACCATCTCCTCCTATTAGAAGGACAAAGAGCACCATCTACGTTTCTTATTTCTCCTTTGAGCATCTGGCACATATAAGCATTCCATAAATATTTGGTGAGTTATTGAATCTCCCTGGGATGGATGGAGGACATAGTGCTATTACTAAGACAGAGAATTTGAGACCCTCAGAGGTTAAATGAGTGTATTTATCATGGCACTGGCAGGCAAAAGATGGTGCACCCAGATGGGTCATTTGAGGGGAGTTTAGGAAGGATCTGCTCACAAAGGTGTTTGTTTGTAGGGTAAAAGGAACTAATAAGAGATGGTGAAAGACCCTAGCCACAACAGGGAGCAGTAACCACCTCTAGCCTGAAGGAGCAAGGAGGAGGGAGTAGACACAGAAGCCACTGAAAGGTGTGGCTGTGGAAGGACTGTACCAGGAGACGTGGCTTTTGGTAAAGGAATGCGGGCACTGATGACCTGTGGCCCAGACAGTAAGGGAGCCAGGAGAATCGATATACCACCTTCTTGGTCCTTCCACCCTTCAGCTGCCAGTACTTGTCATTGACCAAACCCAACTGGAAGCCAGAGTCCATGTGGGTCGGCCTCTTGGGGCACGCAGCAGGAAGGAGAAGGGTGAAAAACAGATCCAGGAGGGACAAATGGAGAACATCCAGCATGGCGATTGGCCTAAGGTCATCCAGCAAGAACAGTGCTGAGTTGAAAATAAAACTTTTAGCGAGTCTAGCTTCATTCTCTGAGATCACATCCTTCTACGCAACCTAGCCTGGTGGTGCACTTAGTGTTTGGCCAAGTACTGGTTATCCTCATTTATTCTTAGAATTTCTGACATAGGTTTCTTCTTCTTCTTCTTCTTCTTCTTCTTCTTCTTCTTCTTCTTCTTCTTCTTCTTCTTCTTCTTCTTCTTCTTCTTCTTCTTCTTCTCCTTCTCCTTCTCCTTCTCCTTCTCCTTCTCCTTCTCCTTCTCCTTCTCCTTCTCCTTCTCCTTCTCCTTCTCCTTCTCCTTCTCCTTCTCCTTCTCCTTCTCCTTCTCCTTCTCCTTCTCCTTC